>CM032623.1:37944016-38181838 GCA_019097785.1 Fraxinus excelsior
CATGCTATTTTCTCATTATTGGGTTTTCAGTAAATATTTTCTTTCTTTAAAGAATATTTTTGAATACAATCTTCTCCTAAACTATGACATTAAATCAATAAAATTTAATTTTAATACATTAATAATTGAAAAAATAAAAAATCTTCATTTGGATTTTTAGTCACTGTTTGATGGGGATTAAAATTAAATTTTTAGTAAATTTTGATGAGATGTGTGGTTGAATAGTTGTGGGTCCCATAAATGTGTGATTTAAATTAGTTGTTGACTTTTATTTAGATTAAAATCTGAATTTTTATTTTTATTGAATAGATATTGTGAAAACAAACAAAATTCTTAATTGCTATATTCTAATTAATAAAATTTGCTCAATGAATAAAAACTAAAAAATCAATTAAAACATTTTTATTTTAGTTATTATTTTGTAGCAAAAAATCAATTTCTTATTAGCATGAATTGACTTCTTCAATATACTTCAATGGCGGAACACATAGCAATATCAATATTCGATATTACCCAATATATCCCGGGACTTGTTCATAGCATCCCAACTTTATTAATACTTACATACATAATGTCTATCATGAGAGACCATATGTTACATCGATATGTATTATAATTCTTATAGAAGCACATGCTTGTATACACCAATTACTTCAAGAAGATGAAGATGGTCTTTCAACATCTTTTCAAATGTTAATATCAAAGATAAGATTGTAACTATATTTCGTTTTTCATAGGTGTACACTATAAAAAATAGTCATTTGCAACATTAAAAATGCAACATTTGTTGATAAATGTTGCTAAAAAGGTCTTTTGGCAACATTTTAGTAAATGAATATTGACATAGATATTAATAAATACATCTTGCAACGTTTTTTAGAAAAATGTTGTGATAAACCCTCTTTTTGCGATATTTATCGAGTGTTGCGAAATGTTTCATAGATCGAAATGTCTACTTTTGCAATGTTTGACAAATGTTGCGAAATGTCTCATTTTTTTGTAAAGTGAGACTTTTCGCAATGTTTGACAAACGTTGCGAAAGGTCTAACTTTTGCAACGTTTTTTAAATGTTACAAAAACTTTTATATTTTTTTAAAATATACCAAACCCAAATTAACCCAAACTCTCATCTCACACAATCATTCATTCTTCTCCAACTCATGTCTCCGTTCATTCCTCTCCAACCACCACATCCACCTTTCTGCACCACACCCATCAGACAAAACCACCAACAACTACCACACCCACCAACAACAACCAACCACACAACCACCACCTCATCTCACACAATCATGAGCACCGATTTTTTCGCACAAATCCTTAACTACAGCAAAAAATCGATCGCGTGCTAGACGAAATTGAGGAAAACCCATGGTTGAGCTGGGTGCACCATATGGAGGGGTAAGGTTGCCCAGGTGGTCCGCGACTATGAGTCAATTGGACGGAATCAGAATTTGGGATCTTCGGATCTAGCTGTGCGAACTGCGCGACTGACATGTTGTTCATCTTCGCCCGTCGTATCTTGGTTATGAAATTGTGTGATTTGAATAGCAAGTTTTTATAGAATTGTCTCTTTGATTTCTTGCTTTTTATGTTTCAGTCTTCGTTTGTGGGACATTCATTTTTATATGGATGAGGATATTCATTTAAGCCTTGTCCTCTTTGTAAGGAACACTTGCAATTAAGTCATTTTTTTAATTATTGTTTTTTATGGATATGGCTTTTGTCAACAGAATTGGCAATGTGCTAAAAAAATACTTTGAGCAAGTATGTTTAGTTGGAAGTATCAACCTCCAATCCAGTACTCTTCCAAGCAATAAAAAGCATGTCATCTTCAAAGCTATTCGTTGGAGGTGCAAGCTTTCTGCCTTTTACTTTCTTGTCAACTGCTTATTTTTTGCTTCTTGTTAATTATTCTTGGTTTCTATTGCAGGTCTCTCATATAATATGGATGAAATGAGTTTGAGGGAGGCGTTCTCCAGATGTGGCGAAGTGGTATTGACTAAAATTTGAATTTTATGTTGATTTTAGTGGTTTGGTATTTTGATTGCTTCAATGCTACACATAGATACTCTACACGGTATCTTGATAAGAATTAACTTCATCTGTTTTAGAAAACTACATAGATACTGTCGAATGCCAATTTACTAGATTTTCATTGGTCATTTGTAAATGATATATCACGTTTTGCCATATGTCTAACTGTCTATTGATTTCAATAGTGTTGGAATGATCGTAAATAGCAATTTGATGAAAGATTTTTGCAATGTCAAGCTTGTCTATTTCCATCATTAGTTGATCTGAGGTTGTTTGTGTAAACGGGATATACTGTTTTCTTGCTTTATTTAGCAAAAAAATTGTGCCTGAATTGTCTCTGTTTGTGATGCTATCAGCTGGTTAAATTTACAGTTAGTTCGAGTGACTATTACCCAAAAATATGTTCTTTGTCTGCTATGAGAACAATTTCCTTCCCCACTGTTAGTAAAATGTGGCAGGTAAAGGGTAAAAATAAATCATACTCTAACGTTTGAAAAACTCGAATAGATACCTTACAGTTGCATGTAATGACGAGCTCTATTTGTCTTTGGTGTTATTTTCCTTGAATGCATTCTCTAACTCTATTTTGCTATTCCATTGTTGTCTATTCATGCTTCGAATATATCTATATCAATTTCTTAGTTAGTTGGAAAAATTAAATAAAAGAAACTTCCATTTTCATGCATTTATGTGTGGAGTTGGTCTTTCTTTCTCTTTTCATATCTGAAATTCATATGCTTTACATGGCTTTTGTTATAGCAAGCGACTTAAGTTACACTACATGCAAGTAGTTGGCAGCCAAGAGTGCCTTCATGGGAGAAAGAATTCTGCAAAGTGATTGGTTCCCTAGATTGGGAAACATTTTTGCACATGAAGAAATTCATTCATCTATACAATAATGTGCTCGAATGGAATGACTCCGCAAGAGAATAGGCATTTAATAATGCCAAGAAACGATTTGGGTAGTTTGTGACTAGTAGCTTTTGTTTGGAGAGATATGTAGACTTGGTGTTGGATTCCTTTAATTTTATTTTATTTTGAAGCTCATTTTTATGTAGGTAGTGTTGTATCACATTATAATATTCAAGTGTGGATTCAAAAAATTGTAATGAAATTATCAATTTTTATGCAATTTCAAAATTTATTTATAAGGAGTTATTTTTAATTTTGCCAATCAATTTGCATAAATTACTGTATAAAAAAAAATTATAGCAACGTTTTTTAAACGTTGCCGTAGGGGTCCACTCTACGATAACACCTCAATTTGTAACACACGTCCAAACATTGCAAAAGGTCTACAACAACGTTTTTTGAACGTTGACGTAAGCTGTTTTTATTGTAGTGGTAGCAAGTCAATTCACGCTCGGCTTGGCTCAACTTGACATGACCATGAACCAAGCTCAGTGGGTTGAGATGAGCTCATCAAACGACGAGTCGAGCGGCTCGGTCCATTTAACATCCTAGTAAAGTAGTGTTACGTAATGTAATATACAATGTGCGATTTGTTATTTACAGTAGTGGATTTTTGGTTTATTTAACTATTTTTGAAGACATTAATAATTTTTTAAGCAAAATTTATTTTTGTCACGAAACGAAATATATAAATGTAAAGTGTAAATATGTATATATTATAAGTTTCCCTGTTAATTAAGATATGCTTTTCCTTATTTTGATATAAATATGATCACTTTAGTTTTAAAAAAATACCATACATAGACTGATATAAAATTGAAAAAATTATAAGATGAGATTTTTATTTTTTTTGACAAGTGATATATTAAAGATTGTGTTGTTAAAAAGTAGAAAAAATATGAATTTGTGTTTAAAATTATTTTATTAGAAGAATGTGTGGTTAAAAATGAATTTTAAAGTATTTATACCAGAGAAGATAAGTTACTTCTCAGTTGAAGTCCACAAAAAGTCCATAAACGATGTTCGATTGTATCAAGATTTCAAGTATTTTTGGTCAAAAGTTTCGTAAAATTTTTGGTGGAGTTAAATCGGATTTTGATAAAAGTCGATGAAATATGTGATTGAAAAATTGTGAATCTCATAAGTTATGTGGTTAAAATGAAGTGTTAATTTTAACTTCCATAAAAATCTAGATTATAGTTTCAATCAAATGTAGGCTTAAGTTTTAAACTTTTATTAAAAATTAAAAAAAGTTAGAAATTTTTTCAAACAATTCCAAAAATCCGAAACCCTAGCTTCTTAGAAATTTCACTGCATCATAGCTGCTCGTCGATCCATGCCTATATGTGGTCCCTATTTTTTCAAAAATTCATTTTCAACTACACATTCTTCTATAAAATAATATTACATGTAAATCGAAGAATTTTTCTTATTTTTTAACCACACAATCTCTAACAAACACTATTTAAAAATACATTTTTTTGTCCCAAAATGGAGCTCAAAGGCTATATAAAGAAACGATGTGAAGAGAAGTAGATGAGATTCCTTACACAAAAGCTAAGAACAATGGTTTCCAATTCCATCGCATTTTTCACTTCTCAAATCATTGCCATGATAATTTTCTCCTCTTTTCTCTTTAACATTTCATCTGCAACTAATCCTCCTCCACGCTCTTTTAAGAAAATCTACGCCTTCGGCGACTCCTACACCGACACCGGCAACACCCGGACGGCCACCGGTCCCATCATCTTCAACTACGTATCCAACCCTCCTTACGGCATCACATACTTCCACCATTCCACGAACCGTTACTCGGACGGCCGTCTTGTTATCGATTTCGTGGCTGAAGCCCTTTCGCTCCCTTTTCTTCCGCCGTACGTCAACCCCACCGCGGATACGTCACACGGCGTGAACTTCGCCGTTGCCGGTGCAACTGCCATAAAACATAGTTTCTTCGTTAAAAACAATCTTACCTTAAATCTTGTTCCTCAGACACTCCAAACTCAGTTGAGCTGGTTTGATAAGTTTTTGGAAAGTAAAGGGTGTAAGGATTCAGAAATAAGTGCAAAAGAGTGCAAGGAAGATTTAGATGATGCCTTGATTTGGATAGGTGAGATTGGAGCCAATGATTATTCTACTAGTATTGGATCTCAAGTCCCAAGAAAAACCATTCAACAGCTCGGAATCAACAGTCTCACTCGTTTTCTGCAGGTAAAATTTTTTTTATTAATAAATTAAAAAAATAATGCTATAAAAGTGAATTATTGCATTCAAGAATTTCTTTAAAAGCCATTTTCAAGCTGTATCCATGCATGCACTTGGAGAAGAGTTCACTGTGCACATACACATGAGTTTTACTCATATAAATGGTTTTTTTTCTCGATTTTTCCTCTTAACAACTCCTACGAGGCAAATCTTGTGCCCGCAACTCGCAAGTCCTTGTTTTTGTATAATATGCAAGCCATATTTTCTCAAGCTTCACTATTTCTTGTAATCGAGTCGGTGATTTTTATTTTATTTTTTATTTTTTGGTGAACTTATGAAAAAGAACTAAAATATTGGCAGAAAAAACTTTCGCCCTTTGTGAAAAAGAGTAGGGAGGTCAACATACCAATTTTTTCATATTTGTTTTAAATAGAGTTCTACATGCTCCCCGTGCGAGCGCCACACAGATATTCAGATCGCTTCAGGTATAAAGTTGGTAAACATTATAGAATATTTAAATGATATGCTTGTAGTCTTCGTTAATAACTTAAAATTTTAGTTCAAATATACTCGTTCAAGTATCGATGTCACTCATTTAGAACTTGTTTGATTTCTATTTTTAAACTTCTACCTAGGTTTTCCAAAACAATCATGTTACATATATATTTTTGTTGATATTAAATTTGATATTATTGTGAAGTGTAACTTTTTACACATTGATTTTAACAATACTTTAAATAATCAATGACACTAATTTTGACAACATGAGAAGTGTCAAATTTAATAATCCTTTCAAATATATTTTGTTGGTCTATCAATCACTTCACACAAGTACTGAAAAGTCTTTTTTTTTTTTTTTTTTTGGATTTATGATTAATGGTTCTTAGCTCATATGAAGATGGACTGATTGCATTAGCTAGGACAGTATCTCATGAGATGAATCTTTATATTAATTTCATGATTTTCTTGATCTCTATATTAATAGAAAAGACTAGAGTTCTAATCAAAATAGTGTTGCAACGCTGAGGTTAGCGATGTAAATGTGGTCAAAATGTCGACCCATTTTGTGGCACTCCAGAACAACTCATACTTAGGCACGCTACGAGACTCAGTACTCGATCGTGTAAAGTCAATCACTTCACTTGATAGTGTTTTCGTGTTTCACATTGGGTTATTGGTCCCTAGCTCGGTTAATGTGATATCTTATAACATGAATCCTTGTATTATGGATACTGAATTTTGTTGCTTCGGATATAGGCATTACTGAATAAGGGCGCAAAGTATATTGTCGTTCAAGGTCTACCTCCAATGGGGTGCATCACCTATTCCTTCGTAATCTCCTCTCCCGAAGACAGAGATGAATTAGGCTGTGTGGCGAGCATGAACAAGCAAGTGTCCATTCACAACGCTGCACTCCAAGGAAAATTGAACATTCTCAGAAAGAAATTCCCAGCATCTGTCATTCTTTATGCAGATTTCTATAATGCCCACTTGACAGTACTCAAGAATGCAAAAAAGAATGGATTCAAAGAACTGTACAAGGCTTGCTGTGGCTATGGAGGTAGAATGTACAACTTCGATTTTTTCAACAGCTGTGGTTCTCCTTCCTCCAGTTCTTGCGCGAACCCTTCGCAGTATATTAACTGGGATGGAGCCCATCTTACGGAAGCAGCATATAAGTTGATGGCGAATTCGTTTCTTAACGGCACGGATTGTCGACCCCCCTTTAATTATTTGCTGAACAAGAAACTACAATCCGGATAATTTCATAAAACCACCTCTTTAAATGCTTTTATGGGCAGTATGCTATATGCATTCTAATTTTCAGGTGTTTACAGCCAAAAAAGAAATAAAAATAAAAACAATGGTACTTTTAAACATCATCAGGCGTGCGCTATCTACCGTGTTTTTGTGGAAGTTTTCTGGGTTTTGAAATTTACTCAAAATGTCTTTGTACTTGGTTTGCAATGAAGATTGTTTAATTTGAATGTCATTGTACTTCTACTGTGAAAAAAGTAAAGCCACGTCATTGTTAAATTTCCATTACTGTAATGAAATCCTTCTACATTTCTCTTCTACAATAGATAGTATCCCTACCTACCTCAGTGATTGAAGCTCAAACTGCAGGACCATGCCAAGCCTCGTATTTTTTAGATACAACTCAACCCGCTTTAAACTTCTACATCAAAGTCCAATTGGCTCCACTCCACCTTCTGTACCTAACTTATGTTCCACTTATTAGCCATACGACCCACACAAATCACCATGTTGAAGGAGTGTTGCATGGGTAGATATTACAATTATGGTTAGGGCCGGACATGATCTGATTCGGTTCGGTTCGACACCGACCCGAAATTTTCGAGTATTTAATAAGTGGAATCGTCGGGTCCAAATTTAATAATGGATCCATTCGGGTTCGGTTTCATTCGGTTCCTGAGTTCCATACAATATTTAATTTTTTTTAATATTTACAATGCTACATTAATTTAACTAATGATATGTTCAATTTTAACTCTTATAAAATAACGTATTTCAATCTTGTGATATCTTTTGCACCTTTTTCTATTGAGTTTTCCAAAAATTTGACTGTTAAAATATGAAGAAAATTTACATGTGGATAACACCGAAAGGGGGAAAATATATAATATATTAAGCTCTGCACAACCAACAAAAGAAAAAGAATTTTCAGTCCTTTTTGGCAACCGACCATCTCAATAGCAATTCAATGTATTTCAACTACCCTGCTGAAACCTGATTAGTCAATATGCAGTACAACATCTGAAGAAGAAAACACGATGCAGAATATCATCAAGTCAAGTAATCAATAATGCAGGTGGTGGTTGTAATTTTTGAGAGACGGCTGCTCAACATTTATTCGTCTGAGTTACATAGGAATTGATGGATATAAGCACACATTCACTACGCCAACAATGAGCATTCGCAATCTATAAAATGCAACATTCGGTAGTTAAGTGTTGCTAAAGGGGTCTATCGCAACATTTTAGTAAGTGAATGTTGCTATTGGTTAATATAATTGAGTTTTAGCAACATTTTATAAATAAACGTGCAAAAAGTATTTTTCGCAACGTTTATGGAACGTTGCGAAAAGTTTGATCTTTTGCGACGTTTATTGCAAAAGATCCTTTTAACAACGTTTAATAAATGTTGCGAAAAGTAATGGATTAGGCGAATTGGGTTGGGACAATTTTTTCGTTAATTGTGGACCGAATTAATCCAACCCAAAGTTTTGTGTTCGCGAATTCTCAATTCATTTGTGTTTCTCCTCAACCTAGCTAGCCATCTTCCTTCTTCTTCAAACCTCGAAATCTTATGGCTGCTTTCGACCTCAGGCGAAATATTTGGATTTTGTTGTCAATGGAGGAGATCGATGAACCCTATTCTGTTTTGGTAAATGTGGAATTCATCGGAGAGTTCTGCTTCATTTATTCAGAACCCTCTCAAAACCCTAGGATTTTGAATCCCAAAACTCTCCCAGTGAGGACACCGGCGAAATGCCTGGCCAAGTTCCAGCAACTCCACCCTCTCCATTGTTCCACATTCCTTCGACTCGCAAACCCCCAGAGTTTACCCTCTCCGGCACCATGGTCTCACTCCTCTACTCTCCCGCGTTTCGATCTCTTGGGCTCGTGACAACATGCTCTGTGTCTCGCTCATTCAGTTATAAGCCGTTTCTAAGCACCAGACTGGTGGAGAAGTGGTAGAAGTGAAACTAACCAATATGGAAGGAGGAGAAATCACCGACGCGCAGTGGTTAAGAATCGCATATGGGTCTGTTACTCCATTCGCGCTTCTACAGAGTCGGAAGAACTCAATGGACTCTTCGCACTACAGTAAAGACTGGTACTTCGTCCAAAACTTTTTTCCTTTTGAATTAAGGCAATGTGAGTTGGGAACTTGATTTATCTTTTAATAATGGTGCATCATTTACAGATTTCTACATGACTAGAGAATAGTAAAATATTGCTTGCTATTGTGCAAAGTTATAAAAGAAACAAAGTTGTGAAAAACTATTTTCATATGATCATGTGAAAATTTATTTTCTTGCTGCACATGGTCGGAATGTTCTATTTTCTATTTTTATTTTCTTTTAGCTTAAGATCTGTTCTGAAATTTCAATTTTAGCTCATTTGAAGTGAGTGCTACTTTCTGGTCATTGTTTGAGGATTCTCTCAAAGATTATGTTGGTCATTGACTGTGTTATATCTTTGTTTTTAAGAGAAAAGGTGGTCCCGAATGGAAAATCCATTCTGTATGTAAACAGCTCTATCAGGATGTGTAAATCAAGGGAAGATCTAAGCAGGAATGAGACCTGGGGAGGGTGGAATTGCCATCCTTAATCTTCAATTTTTGCATGTTTGACTGTAGAAACTACAAATTCTTAAAGCCTCTTCAACTTTTATACCCGTTATTGATAAAAAAAAAAAAAAAAAAAAAAAATAGATGTTAATTATGGATTTCATTTTACATTTTGCTCCTCCTTCAAACAAATTCTAGATTTCCCCTAGTTTTGGTTGAACTTTGAATCGTCACAGGAACTCAGTAAAATGAACTTTGGACTGGAAAATGAGTTATGATGTAAGCTCAATCAGGAAGAGGGGGAAGCAGCATGGCGCTAAAATTGGTTAACTCCACCTTAAGAGCAGTTGATCTCAATGCCAATTTAGATACTGCTCGTAATGTGGTTGGGGACAGTACTCCTGTGTATATCAATGAACCCAACAAATTGCCCAAATATGGGAATGAACAAAAGTCGAGAGGGTTTGGTGTAGATCTAAATGCTGAAGATATTTCTAGTTCAATCAACCAAGACCCATTCTATCCTTATAAAAACTACGAAAATTCACTATGCTTGAACTTGCACAGGTATGTCATGCTTCTATTTCCTGACGTTGTGTGGAATTATTACATGCCAGCTTTTCACGTACTTGACACTCTGCTCTTCTGCAAAAAGCTTTTCAAGAAACTATCATTTAGACATCTTGGTCGAGTAGTTTAACTCATACTGGGTCGTAAGGGCGTTGGAAAACTGTTTTTTCTAGTCTTACCTCAAAACATTGAATTTAAAAGGTTAATATAGCCATGAATAGTGGATGAAGCAAGTATGAAAAATTGAGGCTTTATCTTTTATGTCACAAATGGTCAAGTTTTTCTCGTAGGAGACTCCAAGATCTTTTCCCATTATATGCTGTTGGGTACACTAGACTAGACACTACATGTCTTTTCTGAATCATGTCTCCCGAATCATTTTGAACAATCCCGTTTTTCTATTGAAACACAGGTGGTTCGGGAAACAATTGATACAAATGCTAAGATAGAATTCAGGCCCAACACGGAGGATGATCCTCACAAGAGGAAGCGTGACATCTCGAAGGCCAAGGAGTTTCTCGGTTGGGAACCAAAAGTACCTCTACGGAAGGGTCTTCTGATAATGTTTTCCGACTTCCGGCAACGAATCTTCGGTGATCACAAGGAAAATGCTGCCTCGGAATAATTAGGATTTTATATCTTTGTTACCTATGAAGATTGTTGAATCCCAGCATTCCAACAAGGATAACAGCCAGTAGGTGCAGGGTAAAATCATATGAGCAACACCTTTCATTCTCGTTCAGTTTTTTGATGTTTTCTTAGTATTTGTCTGGTTTTATTTTAAGTGCCATTGGCCATATAATGTTTTGGTAGTATTAGATGACTTCTCACAAATTCTAAGGACGATAGTTCACAGGGGAATTATCAATTTTTAGATAGGTTGTGTTGTAACTAATTTATTATAGTTTCGCTCTTTAATCATTACTCATTTTTAGATAGGTTGTGTTGTAACACATTCTAATGTTGTATTGATTCAAAAATTTATAATGAAATTATCAATTTTTATGCTTCATTATAAATTTTTATGCAATTTCAAAACTTGTTTACAAAATATCATTTTCAATTTTAGCGGTCAATATAGAATACGACAACGTTGAAAAAACACTACAAAAGGGTCTATCGTAACGTTTAAAAAACGTTGTAAAAAAGGTCTACGACAATATTGAAAAACGCTATAAAAGAGTCTACCGCAACGTTTAAAAAACGCTGCAAAAGAGGTTTATCGCAACGCTGAAAAAACGTTGCAAAAGGGGGTCTACCGAAACGTTTAAAAAACGCTGCAAAAGGGTTTATCGTAACGTTTAAAAAACGCTGCAAAAGAGGTCTACCATAACGTTGAAAAAATGCTGCAAAAGAGGGTCTACCGCAACGTTTAAAAAACGCTGTAAAATGGTCTACCGTAACGTTTAAAAAACGCTGCAAAAAGTATTCTCTCAACGGCAATATCGACCTTCACAACACTTGGAAAAACCCTGTAAAAGGGCTTTTGCAGCGTTTTTTTGCCGCTGCAAATGCCCTTTTTTGTTGTAGTGATTTAAGGAACTGCTTCAGAAGCAATCAATGAGAAGCGAGATTCAATTTCTTAAAGTGTAAAATGTACAAGAATAACACGACTACAGATGAATTCATATATGCAAATATGCAATCTCCAATAACCATTGAATTTAAGATTGCAACTCCCAAACTTTCTTCTTACGCGATAATCTATCCGCCCGTCAAGAATCTAAGTGAGTGTTTGGTGGGGATTAAAATTAGATTTTTAGTAAATTGTGATAGAAGTTTTTGAAATTTGTGGTTGAAAAGATATAGTTAATATTGATTGTTTGACTTTGGCTTAGATTAAAATTCGATTTTAATCCAAAACAAACATGGGATAAATTAGCCCTTGTTTGGACTCCATTTTTCTAAATTATAATGAGAGGTATAATAATTTTTTTTGGAGAATGTGTGGTTAAAAAAAAAATTAGATTTACATGTAATATTATTATATTGAATAATGTGAGTTTGATAAGAAGAGAGGAAAAAAATGAATTTTAATTTTTTGTTTTTCAACTGCTCTACTTGTTTTTTGTTTCACTAACACGGAAAGGAGATAAGCAAAAAACTAGCAAAACATTGTATGTATTAATAATCTTGACATTTACGAGGACGACATGCTTGTAGAAAATTTCTTCGCCCTAAGACAATTTAAAATGACGGAATGTAATGCACTTGTCGAATTTGATAAAGAGAATTTGCACTTGTGATTAATATGGAAATCACATCTATTGATCTTCGAATAACAAGGTACGAATGAAATAGATGCAAATGACTTACTGGACCTTTGGTTGGAAAATCATACTGATGATAACTCCACTAATTCTTAGGGGTGTAAGCGGTCTGATTTTTGACAAATTTTCAAACCAAACCGTTTAAATCGGTTTGAGAAAAATTCAAACATAAACCAAACCATTTTGAACGGTTTGGAAAAAACTCAAACCTAAACCTAACGGTTTGGTCCGGTTTTAAGCCGTTGGTTTCACTGTATATTTTTTTGTCTGTTTACTTTTATGACATTAATTCATTGAATTCAATATATATTTATATTTTACTAGCAATAAATTTAAAACAATCTAAATATATCTACTACAAATTTAAATATCAACTAAATCAAAGTGAAATCACAATAAATTAAAATATAGTTTTTTGTTTGTCATTTTAGGCTAAGACGTTACGATAACTTACAATATAAGTCTACTAAACTAAATATAAAGCTCAAAAAATATAATGATGTTCAACAAGACCTCGTGATCATCATATCTGAAAAACAAAACTACTAATTAGACATAGAGAATAACCAACAATAATAATAAATCAATTGTTTATAATATCTAAACATAACAATTACATAAGCTTACCGTTGTATTTTGTTACGAATTCAGTTTCTCACATATACTCAAACATCAATTGTTATCACACGTGATTCATAGTCTCCATTGTCAAACAAATGCATTCGTTATATTATCATAGTATTGGATACTAGATAGATAAGAGAATCTTTAAAAATATGGTAATAGAAAATATAAACCACCTGCCACAACTTTCATTGAATCGTCAAATGCTTCCACTTCATCTAATTATTGGCACAGCACTATAGGTTCATTCTTAATTTGCAACCAATTCTTTCCGCAACTATCCTTACACTTAATAAACTCTTTACACCTAATAAACTCCTAAAGGAATCAAATACCCGACCTCCATTTGAGAATGCAGACTCAAAAGCAACCGTAGAAATTTGAATTCTAAAGAGGAAAATTGTTTTTGATAGATTATGTTAGTTTTGAGATTATTAGATATAAATTAGGATTATTTGGTAATAATAATATATATGTAATAGAAAATTATAAATTGACAAAACTACATACAAATGACAAAAATATTGAATTTTGTATATTTGGATGAATTTTAAAAAAAAATAATTATTTTTATTTTTTTATTTTATATTTTTTTTCACCGGTCAGGTTTGGTTTTAAACCGCAATTAAAATTCTCAAACCTAAACCAAATCGTTTTTGACCGGTTTGGTTTGGTTCAAAACAATTTCGTTGACGGGTCCACGTGGCACCAAACTGACGGTTTCTAAAATGCGGTTTCAGTTCGATTTTTCGGATTGGCGATTTTTGCTTACAGCCCCTAATCCTAGGAAAAGACTGTGTTGTGTAATTGCTCGAGCTTTTGGACTTTGGCCCAAACCGTATTACAAATAATGGGAAAAATTCATGGATCAGACTTTATCTTTTATGAAATCAAAAATCAGATCCAATGTTTAAATTTACAAAACTCAAATTTTTTCATGAATTAATTAATTATATTTTACAATTAATCTATTAAATTAAATATTTAACTGTAATATAATATAATTGACTCACCTCACCTCACCTCACCTCACCTCCACTACCTAGAGCTGTAAGCAAAAATCGTCAAATCGAAAAATCGAACTGAAACCGCAATTTAGAAATTGTCGATTTGGTGCCACCGGATCCGTCAACGAAATGGTTTTGAACCAAAAACGGTTTGGTTTAGGTTTGAGAATTTTAATTGTAGTTTAAAACCAAACCGGACCGGTGAAAAAATATATAAAAAAAAAAAAAAAAAAGATTTTTTTTGAAAATTCATCCAAATATGTAAAATTCAATAATAGTTTTGTCATTTGTGTGTAGTTTTGTCAATTTATAATTTTCTATTACATATATATTATTATTACCAAATAATCCTAATTTATATCTAATAATCTCAAAACTAACATAATCTATCAAAAACCTATTTCCTCTTCAGAATTCTAATTTCTACGGTTGCTTCTGAGTGTGCGGTCTCAACTGGAGGTCGGATACTTGATTCATTTAAGAGTTTATTAGGTGCAAGGATGGTTGAAACTTGTATATGTGGAAAAAATTGGTTGCAAATTAAGAACGAACCTATAGTGCTGCTCCAATATTTAAATGAAGTGGAAGCATTTGATGATTCAATGAAAGTTGTAACATGTGGTTTATATTTTCTATTACCATATTTTTAAAGATTCTCTTATCTATCTAGTATCCAATACTATGATAATGTAACAAATGCATTTGTTTGACAATGGAGACTATGAATCATGTGTGACAATAATTGATGTTTGAGTATATGTGAGAAACTGAATTCTTAACAATATACAACGATAAGCTTGTGTAATTGTTATGTTTAGATATTATAAACAATTGATTTATTATTATGGTTGGTTATTCTCTCTGTCTAAACAGTAGTTTTGTTTTTCAGATATGATGATCACGAGATCTTGTTGAACATCATTATATTTTTTGGACTTTATATTTAGTTTAGTAGACTTGTATTGTAACGTTATCGTAACGTCTTAACCTAAAATGACAAACAGAAAATTATATTTTAATTGATATTTAAATTTGTAGTAGATATATTTAGTTTGTTTTAGATTTATTGCTAGTAAGATATAAATATATATTGAATTCAATAAATTAATATCATAAAAGTATATAGATAAAAAAATATACGGCGAAATCGGCAGTTTAAAATCGAACAAAACCGTTAGGTTTAGGTTTGAGTTTTTTTCAAACCGTTCAAAATGGTTTGGTTTAGGTTTGAGTTTTTCTCAAACTGGTCGAAACGGTTTGGTTTGAAATTTTGTCAAAAATCGGTACAACCGGACCGCTTATACCCCTACCACCACCCCTAATGCTCGGTGACTATTTCGACGACCGGCGACTGTTCTCTTGCCGCGCTTAATTCCAACGATTATTCCGGTTATCGTTTCACCGCCGCTTAATTCCGGCGACTACTCCGATTTCGATGTCACATATATCTTATTAAGTAGTTAAAAATTTAATTTGCAGTCACAACTTATTAAATTAATTGGTCACAGATAAAAAAATTGAGTCAGTCACAATTGACTTATAAAAAAAATTACAGGTCACGAATTTTTTTTATTTAATGGAGGTCACAGATTTTAAATTGGTCACCGTTTAAAAAATTATTCCAAATTTGTTGGTCACAGGCCCAATACACCTCAAATTTATGGGCCACAGATTCTTTTTTAATTACAAATCATCAATTTTAAAGTCACAGTTTAACAGTTGGGTCACACATACCCATAAAAAACCACCACAGTTCAATAACTTGGTCACACACATCAATAGCTTTGTCAAAGACAAAAAAAAAAACCATCATAGTTCAATAGCTATGTCATAGAAAAAAAACCACTACAGTTCAATAGCTAGGTCATAGACAAAAAAAAAAAATCACCACCACACGGATCACCATCCCCACCACGCGACTGTCACCCACAAATCCACAAATCTCACAAAACACGTCCCCCAATCCCAAAACACCAACTACTTGGTCACAGAAACTCTTCGTCCCATCCGCCCGACGCCTTCGCGAACTCCATCGCCCCGACCACCAACCAACACTGTCGACAACCCACAACAGCCACACACAGAGATCCAGCCGCCACAGCCACAACACACCCACAGTCCACAGATCCGCCACACCACAACCTAGAAACCACTGCAAAATCAAAACCAAAAAATCAATGCACCACCATTTGCAAAATGTGCAAATCACCATTTTCATTTTTAAAAAACCATCGCAATGTACAAATCACTAACAACAAAATCAATACAAATATTGGGACCGTCGCCACAGCAGCGTCGCTGTAACGCTGCTATGGCAACGGCAGCGGTTTAGCAGCGTCGCTGTGACGTTGCTAAACCGGCAGCAGTGTTACATCGAAACTATTGTTGGTACAACAGCTTCGTTGCTAAAGCTGCTGAACCGACAACAACTTCAATAGCGAAGCTGCTGCCGATTTGCAGTAGCGTCACTGTGACGTTGTTGAGCCGACATCAACATCGAGGAGGGGAATGGGGAGATGGGAAGGGAGGGGAGAGGAATGGAGGAAGGAGAGAGAAGGGGAAGGAGAAAGGAAGAATGTGGGGAGGGGAAGAGATGAGAGGGGTAAGAAATGGGTGAATTAGGGTTTTAAAATGGAAACTATTTTTTTTTTAAATAAAAATGAAAATTATTTAATTAAAATAATAATAAAAACCTGATAAATTAAAAAAAAAAGGAAAACCTGAGTTTTAAAAAGTCCAAATTTAATGTCTGGTTTAGTGTAAGTGGTAATTACACTAAACCAGCTATTAAGTTTGGACTTTTAAAAAATCGGGTTTCACCTTCTTTTTTTTTTTTTTTTTTTCATTTATCAGGTTTTTATAATTTTAATTAATAATGATATTATAAAATTAAATTAATCTATATACCCACCCTACTACCTACCCCATCAAATTTATTTTAAATATAAAACTATACCCTAAACCCTAATCCATTTCATTTCTCCCTACTTCACCTCCTGCAGCCTCCTCTCCTCTCTCATTCCCCTCCCCCTGCTGCTGCTGTCGCGCTGTTGCGAATCTGCAGTAGCTTCAGCAGCGTCACAACGACGCGCTGAACCGGCAACAGCTTCTTCACTGCTGATTTTGCAATTTTTTTATTTTGAATTTTTCTTCATTCTCAGATCTTGTTGTTACTGATTTGCACGTTGTAATGGTTTTTTGAAAATGAAAATGGTGATTTGCACATTTTGCAAATGGTGGTGCAGTGATTTTTTTTTTTTTGGTTTTGATTTTGCGGTGGTCTCTAGGTTGTAGTGTGGCGGGTATGTGGACTGTGTGTGTGGTGTGGCTGTGGTGGCTGGATCTTTGTGTGTGACTGTTGTGGGTTGTCGATAGTGTTGGTCGGTGGTCTTGGCGACAGAGGTCGTGACGGCGTCGGGCAGATGTGACGAAGAGTTTCTGTGACCAAGTAGTTGGTGTTTTGGGATTGGGGGACGGGGTGTTTCGGTATATGTGACCAACTATATCGATCTGTGGCCAAAATTTTGTGATGTAATGAGATTGGGGGACATGTGTTTGAGTGTATGTGATCAACTATTTAACTGTGACTTTAAAATTTGTTAATCTGTGACTCAATATATAATCTGTGACCAACAAATTTTCTTCATTTGCGATCAATTAAAAATCTGTGACCTATAAATATTTTCAATTGTGACCACAAAAGAATCTTTGTGACCTCGAGATCGGAGCAGTTACCAGAATGTTGTGACCGAAAATTAAATTGGGGGACATGTGTTAGGATCGGAGCAGTTACCGGAATGTAATGAGATTGGGGGACATGTGTTGGGATCGGAGCAGTTACCAGAATTAAATTTTCAATATTTTCAATTAATTTCATATGTTGTGACCGAAAATTAAATTTTCAACTATTTAATAAGTTATTTGTGACCTTGGGATTGGAGCAGTTACCAGAATTCAGTGGCGGCAAAACGGTCATCGAAATAGTCACCAAAATTAAGCGCTGCCGAAAAACAGTCGTCAGAGTTGTTGCCGGTCACTAGAATAGTCGTCGGAGCAATGGAGTTGGTGAATGTGGAGTGAGTTGGGGTGAGTCAATTATATTATATTACAATTTAATATTAAATTTAATAGATTAATTGTAAAATATAATTAATTAATTTATAGAAAAATCTAAATTTTATAAATTTAAACATTGGGTCTGATTTTTGATTAAACAAATCAAATTTCAGCCCAATATTCATTTTTTGACTCCTACTTACTCAACCCATTAATATATAACCCCCACCCCATTTCAGTTTCCCCCTCTTCAAGAAATCTCCCAAACTGTGTTCTAGCAGAAGAAGAAAGTAATCAATTAACAATGGAAGGAGAAGAGGGAACACAGCAACCCCAGCTTGTGCTTGCACACAACCTATTCCTCCTCACTCATCCCGACGTTGATGACATCGAAAAAGTTCGCCTCCGTGATGAGGTTTTCAATTCCATTATTTCCAACGGTATTCAGGCATTTCTTATAGTTTTTGATTTAATAGGTGTTCGTTTTCTCGATTTGTGGATGTTAATTTAGGGTTCCTTTTTTGGGTTTTTGTAGATATGGCCCCGTTGTATGAAACCCTAGTGTCTAAGGTGTTGGATTTGGATCAGAAAGTCCTAGATTCAATGCGCGCTAAGAACGATGACGAGCTTAAAAAGCTGGACGAAAGGTATGGATTTCGTTTTATATATGCATTTCAGATTATAGCGCTACTTAAGCTTTATACGTGGTTATGTTTGTGGGTTGAAGTATGATATTTCTTCTAAAAGTCAGAGATTTATTGCATCGGATGGGGGGAAGTGGATAAATAACTCAGTAATATGATTTGTGGCACCGTATCTTTATTTTTATTTATTTTTTTATTTTTTTGGGCCGTGCCTTGATTTCCATTGTGTGTTAGCGAGCTAGCTGCTCCCACTTGTATAGGCAGTTATCTCTTCAGCGGTTTTTGACAGTTAACTAAAAGAGTGATACTATGTATTTTGGTGTTGATAATTTCTCAATGTACAAGGCCTATCAATCTAGTAATAGAGAAGTATATTACAGGATGGTGGATACAGTCCCTTAAAATACCAATAATCTTTCAGAAGCCACAGTGAAAGGTTGCGTATGCTTTTCTTGTCCTGAAATGCATAGAATTGTAAATCTTGTGAAAAAGGTGCTGCTGTCCTTGTCTCTTAATTACAGGTGTGTGGTATGGTGGAAAGTTGGTTGGTGTTAGAGTGGATTGGTTGTGCAACGAGTGTGGGCGTAGTATGATGTCATGGGATGTAGAAAGGACAGGGTTCTAGGCATGCCTGGGGAGGTTATACTGGTAAATCTGCAAGGAGGTGGGCTAGAAATTAAAATTATAGTCAAATATACTTTTGAATTTTTAATCGAGTGTCATGTTATATGCTTTTGTCCATTTCACTTGTGCAGGTGAAATTATTATGCTGATCTCAGTAAATTGTGGAAGATACAAGAAATAATACTAAGTGTCTAAATAAAAAAGAATAATCACTGTACATAACGTTACACAAATGATAAATATGTGTAGATAATAATCTTATATTCTATATTTATAATAACATACACAAATTATAACAAAAATGATCTATTCTCTAATAAATTTTAAACGATATCTAATGGGATCATTTTGGATTAGTATTTCTCTTAAGCATATTCTTTCAAATTTTATGATTTTTGTCATCTTACAGTGTCACATCATTTGTGGTTGCATGCTTGTGTTTCAATATACTACTTGCAGTCAGAAAGTGGGTGAAACAAAGATTTACATTTTCCTTGAAAAATGCTGCTAGAAGTGATTGGCTACTTGAGAGTCATAGTGTCCGATCGGAAGTATAAAAAGCTTCACAGGGCTGTATATATGATAACTCACCAGAAGTTTTTTGATTCCAATCTCCACCGCAGAACTTGATACACCACCCGATCATTTGACCTTCACTCACTGTAAACATTCGCCATGGTTGTCTGTTGAGTTCAATGAGTTCTAAAAAACGCCTCATGTTTCTTGAATAAGCTAAAGAGATGGGACCTACAACTATTTAGGCCTCTATATATTTTTGGCACAATCTCAAGTTTGGCCGTCCTCCTTTGTGTAATTGCATGGAGCTACTACTAGTTATGTTTTATACCACTAACCAAATTCTCTCTTGACTACATGGATTGTTAGATTTCCTCATGCAACATTTTTGGTAACTGACTTTTGAGGTGTATTCGGGATTTGTTACACTTAAAAAATAATATTGGAGACTAATGATGCACATTTTACGGGCTTTAAAATATATCCTTTTCTTTTTTCCTACTGGTTGCGCAGAATCAAACTCTAATTACACACCCACTGGCCACTGGTTTTTATAATTTGTTATGCAGTCATCCAAGACTGTTTGGTTAGGTTTTGTTGGTGTTATTGTCATTTTTTTGACTAGTTCATATTTCCTTCTCATCGGTTACCACAGATATGTACTACTGTGCAGTTCTTTTAGGGAAATCCTTTTGCCATCATCTCCTCCATAATTAAGTATCTTTGGCTTAATTTGTTTTTAGGATTGCCGATGCTGAAGAAAACTTGGGTGAAAGTGAAGTTCGGGAAGCTCACTTGGCAAAGTCCTTATTTTTCATTAGAATTGGCGACAAGGTAGAGTCGTACAGATTTGATCCTTCGATGTTTTACTTATGTTATTTTGATTGAATTTATTCATTGTTCTTAAAAAATCCAGGAAAAGGCACTGGAGCAACTCAAGTTAACAGAAAGTAAGACCGTTGCGGTTGGACAAAAGATGGACTTGGTTTTCTACACACTACAGATTGGTTTCTTCCACATGGACTTCAATCTCATCTCTAAAAACATTGACAAAGCAAAGAAGTAAGGGTCAACATGGATGATAATCATAGATTAAAAACTTCCTCGTTTCATTTTATTTTAGTTTCGATTTTGACGGTTAGCATGACACAGCTTGTTTGAAGAGGGAGGTGACTGGGAGAGGAAGAACCGTTTGAAGGTGTACGAAGGACTGTATTGCATGTCCACACGTAACTTCAAGAAAGCAGCAAATCTTTTCCTCGATTCTATCTCAACTTTCACGACTTATGAGATTTTTCCTTATGACACCTTCATATTTTACACTGTCCTTACAAGCATTATATCCTTAGATAGAGTTTCCCTGAAACAAAAGGTATCCAAATTTTCTTTAGATCATCAACTTAACTGGATCTTAGTTATTATTTTCTCCCTCTATTTATGTGTGCGCTTTTGCTTAAAAAAGCATCATTTCTTTCTTATGGTGTTTGTAATATATGGCAGGTAGTAGATGCTCCCGAGATCCTTACCGTCATTGGCAAAATCCAATATTTATCTGACTTTCTGAACTCTCTATATGAATGCCAGTATAAATCATTTTTTTCAGCTTTTGGTAAGTATCTTTTACTAAACCAAATCTTGGGGATATTGTTATCATAACCCTCAGACAAAAAGTAAGAACAGAGAGTAACCTAGTTTAATAAGGAATATTCACCCATAAGATCACTCAGATAAGTCAGAACCTCATTTCATATTCTGTAGACGTGGGTGAAACAGAGATCTGAGAAAGAAACTATTACATGCCTACTTGGATCCTTGTACTGCTATTTGCACCAAATGGTTTGAGTCGTTTGACATTAATATCTTTCTTATTAAAAAAAAGTGATGCTCATATTGAACCTGTTCAAACAGTTTACTTGGTTACGATTTGTGTCAATTGAATTTCTATTTACCTTCAGCTGGCTTGACGGAACACATTAAGTTGGATCGCTATTTACATCCCCACTTCCGATATTACATGAGGGAGATCAGAACTGTTGTTTATTCCCAGTTCTTGGAAGCCTACAAGAGTGTAACAATTGAGGCTATGGCTAAAGCATTTGGGGTCACGGTAGATTTCATCGATTTGTAAGTTGTCTCATATTATTCTGATTCTCTTGATGAATACTAGATTATGTGTATGCTCGGTTGCTTAAAAGTTGTGTCCTACTCCGTAGCATGGACACTTCAATTAGGGTAGCACGTCCGTGTCCAACACGTGTCGGATACAAGTCGATACCGATACTTCTCGGACACTCTACCGTAATCATTTTTTTTTATATTAGAAATATTATATATTGTTCATTCAAAGTTATTAACAAGTAACAAATATGTACTCATATTTAAAAAATTTCAACAAGAAAAATTAATAACAATTATAAAACTAAATTTATATTACATAAATGAAGAATTTTTATGAATTTCATCGTGTCGATGACATGTCGTGTCTGTACTTTTTTTAAAAAATGCCTATCAGCGTATCCGACACGTATCGTGTTGGACACACGTGTTTGTGTCGGTGTATGATAGGTGTCCTACAAATGTGTTGATAAAAAGTATGTTTGACCAGTGTAAATAAAAGTTAAGCTTGCCCAACATAAACTAGATGTAGACTGCTATCAGGGATGTGTGTAATTGATTATTTACTTCATGTACAGGGAACTATCTCATTTCATTGCAGCAGGGAAGTTACACTGCAAGATAGATAAAGTTGCAGGTGTATTGGAAACTAATCGTCCTGATGCAAAGAATGCTCTTTACCAGGCAACGATCAAGCAAGGTGATTTCTTATTGAACCGCATTCAGAAGCTGTCCCGTGTGATTGATCTTTGAAGTTGGTAAAAAGGGTTTTTCTTCTTTAAGGCAATGTTTGAATTTAAAATTGAGGCTGTTGTTTTTTGTCGCTTCATTCAGGTGTACTGGTAGTGTTTTACTTGTATTCATACAATCTTTTGAAAACTTAAATTCAGACGTTGAGTTTTTCAAAGACGTGTTATTTTAACTTCGTCATTCTATCTATTATTCTTACAGTTTATTTAACAAACCTGAACGTAAAATTAATGGGTGACCAACTACATCACACAAAACTACACATAACTCAATCTTCAGAGAAAAAATATTTTGAAAGAACATAGGAACCAGAAGAATATTTTTACTTCAATTATCTATTAGTTTTTAATGTTCATGTTAGTAGATTGTGTTAGTATAGGGATGGATATGGGGCGGGAGCAACTATTCTTGGCCCGAATCTTGTCGAGGATTTTCGGAAACGGAGTAGGAATTGAAATATCTTCATTTATCTTGTTTATTTATTTTATCTATTTTTCAAATATGATTGAAATTGAAAAACATAAAAATAAAATAAAAATACTCATGATTGGGGCGAAGAACATATTCTCGTCTATGCTCTGTTTATTATTTGGGTTGAGGCAATGCACGATAAAGAATTTTTGTGATTTCTAAATTAGTTAAAATGTCTATAGGGGATAATGTGACCAAAATTGAATGGACAATAAAACGAAAGATATGGTTATACTATGAGTAAGTCGTTAAACTTGGGGGTGGCTTGTGAATATATTTCGTCCGTATTTGATCTCCATTATCTATAAAAAAAACAAAATTTCAAACTCATTATTAATCATATATTCTCACAATAAAATATTTTGCGTATACATCCAAAAACTTCTCCACCTTTTAACTACACATTTTAAAAAAATTACTTTTTCAAAATTCATTTTCCTAATTAATGGTAGACAAACATAGGCTAAAAAGTAGGGAAAAAAATTGGGCGCATCTATTTACATCACAATTGTTATATATGCATCCCACACTATGGGTATGTTTGAGCCACATCATTTTGGTATTAATGCTCTGCACTTATCGTGTGACTTTGTCTTATCATAGATAATTTCAAATAAAAAATGCTAAATGTACGCATCTTGGTGTATATTTAGTTTCGCAGCCTTCTCACATAAGGGTGGGGCTCGCAATTTTTTAAATTGCGGGCCAACCCCTATATGAGAGGACCGTCAAAATGAATGTGAACCAAGTGTATACATATAACAAAATTCATTTCAAATAATGAACTACATAATTTAATCTCATTACTTTAAATTGCGGGTCAACCTCCTATGTAAGATGACTGTCAAAATGATTGTGAACCAAGTGTGTACATTTAGCGAAGTTCATTTCAAATTATGAACTACATAATTTAATCTCATTACTTTTAGACATTTTGAATGATAAACATTCTCTTTATACATATAAAATTATGCTAGTTGTATATTTTTAGGTTACATTGTAGATGAAATTCCCCCATGTGGATGAAATTCGAACATTGATATCAAAAAAAAAAAAAAAAAAAAAGTGTTTTTAAAATCAATATGCAAAATGATGTCATCTCACAGTGTCAAATTTGATATCAAGCATAATTTACGTGTAGCAAAATTGATGTATATTTGTGTGTGTATTCACCATTGGTGCCTTCGAATTAATCTAGTTGTACAACTAGTTATACAACTAATTTGATAGCTAGTAAGTTGTCAAAATTCATGTTACAAGTTTAAATTTTTTTTTAAAATGAATGAATGTAATTATCAAGTAGTAAAGGAACTTACAAAAAAATAAATAAATAATGTACAAGTAGGACTCACTCCCTTCATTATCCATTTCTTGATGCAAGCCGTCAATTCAACAAAGAAGTTGCCCAATAAATTCGGTCTTGGATTAGTATCTATATAGCCTACCCCTCGTACATCGCCCTACCGGGCCGACCCCACACTTTTTTTCTGGCACAAATCCTTAGAAAAAATATATTCAGATACTTCATAGATCTAAGCCATGCATGAGATTTCGTCTGTTTGTTCCATTCGCAGTTGTAGTGCCGGGATTTGTGATCTAAAACTTGCTCAAAATTAAACCCATAAAAGGACAAACGAGGGGGAAATCGAGACACCATGCTTCCTTCTATTGATATCAAAGAATTTCAAGAAAAAATCTGTACAGGGTTTAGACCCTTTCAGCGTTCATTTCAGTTCTGGGTTCGAGCGGTTGATATCTATACTGGCTACAAGGTATGTATATGTGCGTACATAAATGTGCATTCGTGTATGTTAGTAAGAAAGTTGGTTGTGATTTGGTGATTCTAGGTGTTTCAAGTCAAAGTGAATTCTGAGTAGGATGCAGAGAAGAGGGAAGCAATGTGGGAGAAGCAGCATGAATTTGCGGCTGACAAGATTTATAACAAGTGTGTTGATCTTGGTGGGTTCTGTTGACCAAAATGATGGATTTGAGCAATGATTTTAAATCAAAACAACTTACCAATCGTACCAAAAATTTGACAGAGTAACGATAAGAATATTAAGGCCCTGTTTGATTCGCAAGATTTCCATGGAAAATGAAAAAGTGTTGTTTGATGGTTAAATTTTACGTGGAAAATTTTTTCCCTTTTCCCACAATTTTGGTGGAAAAACCTTTTCCACTTGCTGCCGATTTTTTTTTTATTTTTTATTTTTTACAATGTTAAAAAATTTCATAAACAATTGTAAAAAAAAAAAAAAAATTACTTTAATGGACAATTTCCATGTAAAACGACGTCAAACGAAACACTAAACTTTGATGAAAAAATAGTTTTCGAGCAATTTTTTTTTTTCCTTTTTGGCAATGTTAACAAATTTAATAACCAATTGTAAAAAAAAAAATTCATTTTAATGGACAATTTTAATGTAAAATAAAGCCAAATGTGAACAAAAACATCCAAACTTTTAAAAATTTTTCGGGTGGAAAATTAACCAATCAAACACACTTAATTACAATTCTCAGAAAAACAATTTCTCAGTAAAACATTTTCTTTCCACCCATTTTCCACCCTTACAATCAAACGGATCTAAATGAAAATGAATGTCAAAGCAACGCCAAAAAGAAATATATGCAGAGTCGATGCAAGAGTTGAGCTCTTTGTTTTTAAGTCAAATTTGCCCCGCAACGGTACTTACAGATGATGACAATCAACTCCCAAAATAAAATGACAAACTTTTTATGTTAGTAGCACTTCAAAACATAAGAACAATCTATTGAAAATTGGATTTCGTACTCATTTAATGAAAAATGGAAAAATCAGCTTTTATGCAGAATTTAGACTAAGAAAAGATAAATTTAATGTTATGTTATGATTGCATATTATTGGGATGAACAAATGGACGTCCCAAATGTCTATTTTATAGAGAAGGAAAGGTTGTGAGCGAAATCTCATGTCCTAAATTCAACAACATTTACCAAGAGTCGCAACTTTTGCTATCGTTAGTTTGCCATCTTTGCGTTAGAAACAGAGACTCTGTCGCTCGTTCGCTAATCGAGCGACAAAGTTGGACAATTTTTCTAGCCAGTTTCCTCTATTTTCTTTCAACTTTAGACCGTAATTTCTCATTTACCCGAAATTGGTTTGTTGATTTCAAATATACCACGACGATTTACGAAAAATATGTGGTTGAAAGAAAAAGGAAAAGTGATTGATGTGATGAAAAATATTATTTTATTGAAAAATGTGTGATTGAAAATGAGTAGAAAAATGAAAATAAAAATTTTAATGTGTACCAAACAGTGGCTTAATTTGGCTTTTCGATTCTTGCAATGTTATTTGAAGCTTGTTAATAGGAATGGTGTAGGTTGCCCAAATTATTGGGAAACCTGATTTTGCCCCAGCAGCATGGGTGAAAAGGCTAGTCAAACTGTGCTTTCAAGCCCCTACTACCCCATATACTGTTATCAAAATTATTCTAGAGAAGGAGCTGAGTCAAAGTGTTGATGACTTGTTTGAAAGATTAGATGTTGAACCCCTTGGTTCTGCATCAGTTGCACAGGTATTTCTCCTTGTGCACCGTGTCTGTGTTAAAGGGGCATATTGAACTAGTTCTGCACTCCTTTTTCCTAGAATTTGGTGCTTGGAATTGGTTTTAGCGAAAAATGTTCACTTTATTCAAGGGTTAATTTCACAAATGGTTACTGAAGTTACCTAAAAATTTCAAAACAGTCACTGAAATTTCAAAGTTTTAGAAACGGTCACTGAAGTTTGAAATTTCTTTCACAAACGGTGACTGAATTTTCAGATTTTTTGGGCAAGTTTGAGGCAAATTTTCAGCAACTTCCAACCACCAAAACCGTCGATGTCGGATACTGTTGGAAAGTCCACGATGTTCTCTTCAATTACCACCAAAAATCTCCCCAAAACGCCAAGTGATTTGGCCGGAATAAACCCACAAAGTCGGCAATCGAAAATTGTGAAAATCTGCCCAGATTTTCAGATTTTTTTGGACGAGTTTGCGGCATTTTTTCGGCAACTTCCGACCACCAAAACTGCCAATTTCGAATACCGTTGGAAAGCCCACAATGTCCTCTTCCATTATCACCAAAAATCTCCCCATAATTCCAAGGGATTCAGCCGGAATAAACCCACGAAATCAGCTACCAAAACTGTCCGAAAATCTGCCCAGTTTGGGTAGCTGACTTCGTGGGTTTATTCCGGCTGAATCACTTGGAGTTTTGGGGAGAGTTTTGGTGTTAATTGAAGAGGACATTGTGGGCTTTCCAATGGTATCCGAAATTGACGGTTTTGATGGTCGGAAGTTGCCGAAAAATTACCTCACATTTGCCCAAAAAATCTGAAAATCTGGGCAGATTTTCACAATTTTCGGTTGCCGATTTCGTGGGTTTATTCCGGCCGAATCACTTGGAGTGTTGGGGAGATCTTTAGTGGTAATTGAAGAGGACATCGTGGGCTTTCCAACGGTATCCGAAATCGACGGTTTTGGTGGTCGGAAGTTGCCGAAAAATTGCCTCAAACTTGGCCAAAAAATCTGAAAATTCAGTGTCCGTTTTGAAATTTTCAGGTAACTTCAGTGACCATAACTTGATATCTCGGCACTGGAGCAATTGTTTTAGTTTGTGGCAAAATTTTAAAGCACGCCCATTTTGGAAATGGTAAAAAGATCACTTCTAATTATCTACTTCTTCAGCTTTTTAAACAAATGGCAAAACGTTCACCTTTTTTCCAACTACAAACTGAACTTGTTATCTCCGCATTGGAGGAATGGTTTTAATTTGTTGCAGAATTTTAAAGCACACACTTTTAAACAAATTGTACAGAGATATTCTAAAGTATCTTCATCTTCAGTTTTTTGCTTTTCATGATGAGGAGGCACAGGTGTGTACCATGTATGTGGTTTTGCACCTAGATTTGATGCTAAGCGTATCTCAGAAAATGTTGCTGTTAAAAATAAGATTTAAATCTTACTGTTAAAATTCATCTTGAAAATGGTTTAAAAGCTCTAGTTGATCTCATAACCTCTGTAGAACAGAATCTCAGATTTTTTAACCATTAAGATGCCGCCATATTTTTTTCTTATTTCTGAAATCTTAGGAAAAGGATGAATGTTCTATTTTTGCTAATGGATCTTATATCATGACCACCTTAATGTAAGATTCAGGTTCACAGAGCTCGGTTTAAAGGTGATAAGAATGATGTCGTTGTCAAGGTAGGGAAAGTTGCACATTAGCTTGCAGTCATGACTTCTGCCTAAGGTATTAATTGTCTTATCATTTTAGGTGCAACATCCTGGTGTTCAGGAATTGATGATGACTGATGTTCGCAACTTGCAAGCTTTTGCATTATATATGCAAAAGACAGATAAAAAATTCGATCTATATTCTGTAAAAAAGGAAATGGAGAGACAGGTACTCAGTCATCTACAATTATTTGATGATAACCACTTGAATTTTGTTCTTCATGGGCTCTTTTGCTGATAATCCTGGCTGCTAGTCTTGGCTTATCTCTTCTATCCAAGAAATGTTGTGTAGTCGGATGCTGGTTTTATGATTTATATAAAATGATGAAAAGTGTACATCATTTGGCCTTTGAATCCTGTTATAACAAGTTTATGACCAGATCAATAACAATGCTTTATGCCAATAATCAGTATTTCTCTCATCGTTTTGCTTTTGGTGCAAGTAAATAACCTTGCTTTAGCCTTTTCTTACATGGTATTACTCAATGATGTTTTTGCACGTGCCATCTGAGATTGGACGTGAATTCAACTTGGAGGCTGATGCTATGGAAAGAATTCGCCATTTTCTCTATGAAGATAACAAAAAGCCCCCGGCTTTGGTGCCATGCATGATGCGAGATATGGTCACTAAGTATGGTTGTAGAGTAATTCCTTCGGTTAAACATAAATTAAATCGTATGAAGACAATGTCTTCCGAAGTGCAAGTAATGGCTCAACTATTTAACATCAGATTGTTGCTTTAAATTTGTTTGAGCTCTCTTATGTCTTTAAGACTCGTTAAAATTTAGATACTAGGGATTGTGCAGGTGTTTAGATGTCCTTACAATGTATATCTACGTTAAAAATTCTATTCATTCCAAAATTAATTACCACATTATAATATTTATTTCTTGTCTTTCCGCCCCTGTATATTTATCATCTCAATTTTTTGAAGTCCTCTTCGTGTGTAAGAGGTTGGTTCATCAATTCAGTTTTATGAAATGGAAAAGATATAGTGATATTTCTTTTTACTTGTCAAATTCTACGCTGCTTAATTGTTGATGCTGTTAATTTTATCCAGATCTGTTGTGACTTGTTTAACCTATTGATAGGAGGGTTCTAGCGATGGAATCCCCATCCTGAAGCTTGGTGATCAAATAGAAAAAAGAGGGATAAATCCCAGTGGTAAGGTAGCTGCAGCAGCAAAGAAGTAAGCCCCTAGATCATCCCAAAGCGTTTGAGATCATTTTTATTTTTTTTTTCCTTTCACAATTATAGTGTACTCAACTGAACTTAACAAAGCCCTTATCCCATACATTTCCAGAGTCGGCTAAGTATTTATGAATTAAAATATCATCTCACACCACTTTCCCTTTCTTGTTCATACTAATGAAGAATCCTCTTTGTTGTTCTTTTCCTTTGTAATCTTTTACCCATTCCTGGCCTATTTATTTTCAGCTTTTCTGTAATCTTTATAAGGTCAAACATATTGGAAAATCGACACTGGTATTTCCGTACGCAATGACACATTCTTAAACAAGATTGCCAAGTAATCCTTAAGATACATTTTTCTTTACATTTTTGGCAATATCTTGACGAAACTTCTGAAATAATGCTGGAGCATGTTCTTCCCATGGAAGTCTCAAGTCTCAACCTTTGTTTTTGAAAATCTTAATGTTATCGGTTAATACTTTCTACCTTAGTGTTTTGCCAATATCTTCTTAGTTTATCTGCTAATATAGTAGTTTTCATGGATGACCATATCAATTCTCTTGATGACATTGTACTATGTTACTGGTGTATTAGGTTGCATTACTTGATTATGGGCAAGTGAAGGATCTCCCTGACAAACTGAGGCTAGGCTATGCTAATCTCGTCCTTGCTATTGCAGATAATGATTCTATAAAGGCATCAGAGAGCTACAGGTTCTACAGTTTGCACAAGGATCTTGTTTTCTATTGATACGTCCATTATATATATTTACATCAGACTTGTCAACTGATTAAGAGAATCTAATTTTTGACATGAAGAACTGACGAGCTAACTTTTGAGGAAAAATCATCCTAACTTTCACTACACCAAAAAACACCATTTGCAACACATAAAAAACAACATTTGGTACTTAAATGTTGCTAAAAGGATCTATCGCAACATTTTAATACGTGAATGTTGCCATTACTTAACAAAATTGAGCTTTTGCAACATCTTTTTAGTAAATGTTGCCAATATTGTCTTTTCACAACGTTTTTTAAGTGTTGCAAATTTTTTTATTTTTTGCAGCGTTTTTTAAACGTTGCGAAAAATAAACGTTGTGAAAAGCATCTTTCGCAATGTTTAAAAAACGTTGCGAAAAGTTGATTTCCCAACGTTTTAAAAACGTTGCGAAAAAAGCTTTTCTCAAATTTCTTCTTCTTATTATTATTTTTATCGTTTCACAATGTTGCAAAAAATCCCCCAACCCATCTAAATCATTAAAAAAGGTAAAGTTTCAGTAGTTCTCTCCACTTATGGTGATTTTAGCTCCTTTTCCGGCCACCCAAACCGCCGGACATTGGTGCCGGTGGAAGCCTCTAATCTCCTCTTCAATTCACACCAAAAGATCACCTTTTAATTCCAAGTAATCTGGCCGGAATCGAAACACAAAGTGCCCACCCGAAAATCTGAAAATCACAAGAACTGCCACCTCCGGCCGCAACTTCACCGGAGCTCACCACTGGAACATTGCCCAGACCCAAACGACCTTAACCATGGTTCCAATTTACCCCAAACAACATCTACACAATTTGAATTAATCAAAGAAATACCATCAGTCACGAAGCCCTCTTTCTTCGCATTCGCCACGGTGTGCGGCATCGTTCCGGGGGTTATAGGCTTCTGCGTTATGCAACTCACCAGCTCAGGCAACCCTGACCTCGAAGCCAAGCTCCGCCAATCTGCGAGCCTGGAATCTGTAGTGAGTTTTGCTCCTCACCGAACCCTAACTTTATTTCTGAAGAATTAGGATCCCCTTCTCCCCTGCATGTGTCGATCTTTTGACAATTTTAGTGTTAATCCTTGAAGTTAAATATATTGCAGAAGAATCCACACTCGCAAAAATTCGACATTCAACTAATATTTACTTATTATATTTCTATGCATAGAGTTTGATTCTATTTGCAAAATACTGTCTACGCACTGAAGGAGCCAATGCATCTGTTTCAAATGGTCTATTATCCGACTATAAAAATGAATTATTCCAATTTAATCTAGAATTTTAGAGTTCAATGCTACGTCTTCTGCAGTGTTATAATTCTTAATATATCTATGTTAATATGCTTAGTGTAACGGTGTCTCTGAGAACTGATAAATGGTTTTATTACTAATAGCTTGCTTGTCTCTGTTTCTATCGGAGCAAGGCATACAATGAGATTTAGTGAGATTTTCTGATGATTTAATGAAGTCCCAACTGTTATACAGTGAAGTTGTTCACGGGAAATAGTTGAAATATGTTTAGTTTTTCTGCTTCATTACAGATTAATTCGATTTAAAGCTTTTGAGATGTGGGTTTAGTTCAGTTCTGTGAAGAATATTATAAATTGTATATAATAAACTTGTTTCTATTACTAAGTAAAAGACCCTATTTATAGGGTTACAAATAACTGTAAAAGGAAATGAACATAAAAGGAAATATTATGCAATCTACTACTAAGGAAAGTAATCCTACACTAAAAGAAAATATTATAATCGCAATCTTTGACGATCTCTGGAATCTTATTCAATATCCTTGACATTCCCCCTCAAATTGATGCTGGTAAAATCATCAATTTGTAATCATGAATTGACGACGATGACAATACTTGTGCCCACGAAGAAGAAATCCAAATCAAAGCAACCAACGACGAAAAGTACTGACGACGAGAGACCAAAGACAACAAAGAACCACTTCAAAACCACTTCAAGAACACTCCAAAGAAACAACGAGAACCAAAAATAAACCAAATTTTCAATCCCATCAACTAGGCCAAACTGCAAACCAAATTTCCAAATGAACTAAATCAAATTCCAGATGAACTGGACATACGAAACCAAATTCCAGATGAACTGGACCAAATTTCAGATGAACTGGACATACTAAACCAAATTCCAGATGAACTGGACCAAATTTCAGATGAACTGGACATACTAAACCAAATTCCAGATGAACTGGACCAAATTCCAGATAAACTGGACATACTAAACCAAATTTCAAATAAACTGGATCAAGTTCCAGATTACCAAAAGCTGAAGAAACTTCAAACAAACTGCAGATTACCGAAAACTGAAGAAACTCCAAACAAACTGCAGAAACTGAGTTGTGGCCACCGGAATGTGATGCGACTTTGTAGTGATACATCCGAAAAGAAAATAAAAAAAAAAGAAAAAGAAAAACAACATTGGTAGCCGGACGAGCGGCTTAAAGCCGCTCGCCGGAAATGAAATTCAAAAGTTAATTTGTTTAGGATCGAAACTGCTCTGATACCATGTTAGGAATATTGGGCCTAACTCCACCTAATAAAACCGGCTTCTTAGGGGAGGATTGCCCTCACCTTATTAAGTGGATTATTTATATTTTCCCAAGCAATGTGGGATTCTAATACGCCCCCTCACGCACAGCGTGGATCATGCCAAACAACTGTGAACAAATCGATATTGGGTGGCACCCAACATTGCATAATTGGGCCTAGCTCTGATACCATGTGAAGAATATTATAAATTGTATATAATAAACTTGTTTCTATTACAAAGTAAAAGATCCTATTTATAGGGTTACAAATAACTGTAAAAGGAAATAAACATAAAAGGAAATATTATGCAATCTACTACTAAGGAAAGTAATCCTACACTAAAAGGAAATATTATAATCGCAATCTTTGACGATCTCTGGAATCTTATTCAATATCCTTGACAAGTTCCTTGATCTGGGTTGTTTCAAATTGAGAAAGAAACTCATAAAGATCGTTGTGCATTGGTGAAATGATGTGAACATGATGTGTATTGTCCACAAACCTTAAATAGTTTTGGTTTTCTTTAATGCTTTGTTTTTACATTTGTTATCTAAAAAAATGAGGTCTTTATATAAAATGTGGGGTTTTTTAGGTATCAAATGATTTTTCCTCAGCCGATTCTAATAACCAATTTACGAGTTTGCTAACTATGAAAAAGACTAGAGTTTTTAGTGGTTCGAAAAATAGCTAGTTGAACAAAAAAAATTGTTTATCGTTTGTAGTTATGACTTGGGTTATTTTAACTGCTTTTTAATAGGTTGTGGAGGCTTTTAAAATTTTGACATCAGATGAGAAGGTGAAGGCTATTTTGGTGAACATTTTTGGTGGAATAATGGAGTGTGATGTAATAGCCAGTGGAATTGTCAATGCTGCTAAACAGGTAAAGACTTGGATTGGTTTATGACTTTACGTACATGCAAAATATGCTCTTGTAGCTTCTGACCTTTTCTTTTTAAATAAATTCCTCCCGACGGTTAAATCAGTCACATGCCACCCTGCATTCCTTTACCTGTTTAGCCTTTTCCTTAGGTCATTAAATATGAATTATTGTGTAGTTCAATCTCTTGCCCTTATCTCTTTTATTGATCTTTATATCTATCCCAGAAGTTTTTAATCCCAAAGAGAGCAAATGATATTATATTTTATTTGATGAGTTCGTACAAAATTTATCAACTCGTGGAAATGTTAACTCTCCTTTTATGGGAGTAATTGCAAAATTCTAACTCTGTTGGGTTTCTTTTTACAATCTCATATAAGATTTATCCCTTGTTTGATTTTGATTTTTTGAGAAGCGATTTTGTGGAATTGATTTTTTTGGAAAAGTATTACTATTGTGGTGATTCACTAGTTGCCTTTTCAATTCTTATAATTTGTTTGATTTGCATCTCTTTTGAATCTGCTTTTATCATACAAAAAGACGTAAAAAAGAGAGTGGATTAGTTTTTTTATTATTCTATTCCAAACATGCCGTTAGTGTATTGCTGGATATTCCATATGATCATGGCATTTAATTTCTTACTACTCTACTCTCATCTAGTTGTTACAGAGTTGCACTCTCAAACTCAAATTATGTTTTAATATTTGTTCCCGCAGTCCATGCAAAAGAGGCCTCTTTCAACCTTGGAATTGGATTTGGTCTAATTTATCTCATTGCTGCAAGCAGAAATGAACTTAGCCAAATGGTGGAGTTGCACAAACAAACGAAAATGATGCTTCAAAATTTGCGAACAGAAATAAAAAATCAAGAAAAGAATACATTGTTAATGCCATCTGAGTCCAGAATTTCTAGCTCTTTCGCTGAAACTGGTGCCCAAGAAGTTTTGTGCACTAAGGAAAGTGTTTTTTCATCAATAATTCATCTTCAAAATGAACATCGAATAAACTCAGAAAGTCGCTCTAGGCTGGTAGTCAATATCCAATACAAGAAGAAATACAAGCGAGAAAGCAAGTTTAAAGAATGGATCAGCTTAATCAGAACTTGAGGATGAATTTTTTCGTCTGCAACTCCACATGGATAAAGAATACACGTTGCAGTACAAAAAGCAGCAACTTGAGGTATGTCACATTATAATTCCTTTTCTTTTCTGATGTTTCCTCTTAACTGAGCCATTTTTTCTTTTCCATAATACTTTCTCGCTTTTGATTACATAAAATTATGCATTTCTAGTGAGTAAATGAAGAAGTAATAAGCAATGAGGTTACTTATTTCAATGATTTTATCCTCACAAATCATAGAGTTCTGTGTTCTCATCCGTATTGCATGTCTGCTACTTTCTTGACTATAATTTCATTGTTCTGCATCTAATTTTCTAGACCAATCTTTCAGACTTTTTGGATTCCAATAACATCATTCATTTTCCAATATGTTGCTCATCTGAATCTTTGTACCTCCATTCTGGCAGATTAATCTAGAGGACACTGCACCTGAAGAGACCCACAGTACAAGGTCTAGAGAAATTATCGACCAGCCTGAGCCGAGAGAATACTATGGAGTTCATCCTAGCGAGCTTGCACGTAGATTGCACGAACTTCTAGAAGAAAGACAGCAAGAAAGGATAAAAGAGCTGTAATCAGCTTTAGATTGTGCAATGCACAAGCTTCATGAGAAAGAAAGAGAACTCTCTTGGTGGAAAGACACTGCGACCTTTCTAAGCCCATTCCAGTCAATAGCTTGTCAAAGTAGGCGAAAGATCCCAAGACAACTTCTCGAAAGTTGAGATTTCAGTCAGTGCCGTGGAACTGCTTGGATGGTATCTTGTTCTATGCCATGTTCTTCCTTATCTTTTGTTAGTTATTACTTTTTCAGTGTACAATGAAATGTCGGGATAACCAGATAAGCAACCCTTCTCGTTGCTCGTTTAAAAATAGCGATTATATGATAGAGAACTTTCATGCAGTATTTACATGGACCTGATACTTTTTTTCTGAGGTTATCTTATTTTATTATAAAAAATGCTCATAAATTATATAGCCATTTCAAATTGGATTGGAACAGTCTAAAGCTTGTTTTTTAATTTCTTTTATAATTCCTTTAATGGTGTATTCAGTATGGTTAGTTTCATTAGATAATTTTCTTGCTCATAAGCCTACTAACATGGATATGCTTTCTGATGTGAAGAGGTTAAAAACATCAATTAATCCAATTCTATCCTCTCATTTGGGTTTTATTTCTTTGACGCTACTGCAGCAAAAAAAGGTTGTTTCTTTTGCCTTTCTCCATCACCACATATTTTGAAATAAATTCTATTATTTTGAGCAAGAGAATTGGAAGTAGGCTAATTCCTAAAATTTGGTCCATTTAAGAAATTAGGCCGGAAGTGGGCAAATATTAGAGAAAGTGGATAGTGGGCTAATTCTAAATTTGGGTCAAAAATATAACTTTTTTAAGAGAAAAATTCAGCACTCAAACTTTATTTATCCCAAAATAAAAAATCAGGTCCCAAAGTTTAAAATTGCAAATTTTTTTTTTGTTTTTTTTTGAATTAATTAATTATATTTCACAATTATTATATTAATTAAAATATTAACTGTAATATAATATAATTAACCCACCCCACCTCCATCCCCACCCATTGCTCTGGCCGACTATTCCCAGCGACCGGCGACTATTCCGACAACTGTTCTCCGACCGTACTTTCTGACGACTACTTCGGTGACCGTTCTGCCGCCCTTAATTTCGGCGACTGTTCGATTCCGGTAATTGTGAAGGTAACAGTTATATGAAATTTGGTCACGGATTATTTCTCGATCACAGAATCAAAAATGATAAAAAAAAATTATAGGTACAGTTCATATTCTAAGGTAACAGAGTAACGAATTTTAAGGGTCATAGTTACATATAGATTGGGTCACGGTCATCCAAACACCCATTCCCCCATCCCAAGACATCACCAAATAGATGGTCACAAACACTTCGACCCATCCGTCTCCACCCGTCCTCAATCCCAATACACAACATACTTGATCAAAGTCACAAAATGAACCAAAATTTTTACAGGTCCTAGATTGAAAAATCAAAAATTTTTTTTTTTTTTAATAAATTGTGAGTCAATGTCACAATTTTTAGGTCATAGACACCCACAAGGTCACAGTTTGAAAAACTCAAAAACTTTTACATGTCACGACTCTATTTCAGAGTGAGTCACAGACACCCACGACCGCCGCCACCACCACGCACAGTCAACTCCACCACCACCTAAAATATTAGATCCACAGAAACACACATCAACACCACACAGTCGTACTGTTTCGAACCCAACCCATAAGCACGTCGGCTACGCAATCTGCAACCACCACCACACAAACACCACTGAAGCACCACACATCAACAGTTCTTTCTTCCAGTTCCAAGATAATTCTGGCATGCAGCGGCGCTGCTGCGATTCGTAGCAAGGGAGAGGGGGAGGGGAGGGAAGAAAGGGAAGGGAGGGGGAGAGGGCGGCGGGCAGTGGCGGTGGAGGCAGCGGGCGGTGGCGGTTCATGGAGGTGAGCAGCAGCGTCGCTGCCATTCAACAGTCAGGAAGGCGGATGAGGTGAGGGGGAGGGGGAGGAGAAGGGTTAAGGGAAGGGGATGGGGATAGGTGGTGGCGGTGGAGGCGAGAGATGTGCGAAAGAAAGATGAAATGTTAGAGTTTGATTAAGGGTATTTTATACTTAAAATAAATTTGGTGGGGGTAGGTACTAGGGTGAGTATGTAGAAATTAGTTAGATAATTAAAAATATCATTATTAATATTAATGGTAAAAATTAAAAAAAAAAAAAATTTTTGATTAAATTAAGTATAAAACATGAACTTTTAAAAAGTCCAAAAACTAAACACTGGTTTAATAGTGTAATTCCTCAACTTTAAAAGCAAACTAAATTGGAATCTAGGTGATAAGTGCGTTTTTGATGGAGCACGATAAGGATATACGTAATTATACGACAAACTGACGATGAATAATGTGTTGAAATAAATGCTTGAATTAACGGCTCTAATACCAATGTAAGAATTATGTTTGTAGGCTTACTTTGATGGAAATTAAATACAAATAAAAAAAAAAAAAAAAAAAAAAAATTGGCCAAAAAGGAGGAAAATGAAAGTGTCGGGGACTAAATTGCAATTATTCATAAGTAGACCCGAACGAGGACCAAAATGCAAATAACCAAAAGGTGACCCGATGCCAACTAAAGAGCGGACATGAGCTTAATCATACATTGAGGAATGCATGTGATGATTGGAGGAAAAGAATGAACAAAAGAGGTCAAGACAAGAGAAGAATGAAGTTCGAGGACCAAAATGAAGATATGTGATAGTTGTTTACTCCTTGCGGGTGCAAGGTATAATCCCCCATGCGGCCGCAAGCAAGGAGACAGGGAAAAATTTTGGAAAAAAAATTACTCCTTGCGGGTGCAAGGAATTTGTCTTTGCGGCCGCAAGGAAGAAATTCGGCGCGAATTTTCTGGTTTCCTTATCCGACTCCAACACGTATGGTAATGATTCTAGGGCAACTATAAAAGCTAAAATACGTCCAGAAACTAGGGTTACACATTCCTAGAGAGAAAAAAACACCATTGAATAGCAAGGAGAAGGGCGGGAACAAGGTTTTCACTTCAAGATTCGAGATTCAAGCCTAAATTCTAGTTTTCTTTTGGTGATGTCTTCTCTTGATATTTTTCTTTGTTATTTTAATTTATCCATGTTAGGCTAGATTTTTAATTGTACTAGGTGAACGATGAATCTCGTATTGTGAACTTTTAATTTCTATTTTGCAATTTAATATTTAAACACGTTTGATGGATGTTGAATGATTTATATGCACTTTCTTGTCTCTAAAATTATGTGCGCAATAGTTGTATGAGTTTTGGTGATTTATTTTATGCATTCGAAAGAAGGGAAATAGATTCTACAAGGTATAAATCATCGTAAGGTCCGATAGGGAATAGAAATATACCGCTATACTTTATGTAAATCTCTAAGTGTTTACAAAACGTCATGCATTCTTGTATATTGTATTTGTCATAGAAATATAGTCAAATGGTATGCTAGAATAGGTTCAATTCTACTCGAAAGAGATTATTGAATAAGTTAGAAATATTGATTTCTCAATCAATTCATCGTGTTGTCAAATTGTGAAATATGAGTTAAAAGTGAACTTGCTTGGTGATTCGGGATCCTAGTGCGCTTTTTCATACATCAATTTCTTCAACTTTTGCATTTAACCATCGCTCTTGCATTTATTCGTAATTTTATTTTAATTTACATGTTAGTCATAGTTTAATCATAAAATCTAGAACAATCATCCACACCTTAATAGATTCGGTTAAGGTCGAGATAATAATAATCACGTTAAATTAATCCTCGTGGGAACGATACTCGAAATTCTAGGATTTTCACTTTATTACTTGTCAACGAACCGTGCACTTGCGGTGATTTAAATTCGAAACATATTTTCGTGAACAATAGGAAATTCAAATTTCTGTCCACTAGAAATCTCATTGCACATTCGTGTTACCACAAAGCAATGCTGAACAAAAAGTCATACAAAAAATCAACGTACGAATCCACTACCTATCAAAAATACTAATTTAAAACCAGAGAATTTACATAACCAAAATTATAATTCTATTCAACAACAAAGAGAATTACAATCAATCTTCAGAATACTTGTAGCACCACCCTTTTTGGTTTGCATTTTCCAGCTTTAAAGAGATCCATAACTTCCAAAAAATTTCCAGAATTTCAGGTCACAATTGGTTACAACGAGTCACAATTAACCAGTCACAATCGGTCACAAACAGTCACAACGAACTACCGGGTAATTTGTAGCGACGGATTTTTCCATATTCAATTCCCAAATCCCGAACTGGTCCCGAGCGATAAGCTCTCTATAACAACTGTACATGGAGGGCGAAATTCCCAACAATACTTTTGCCACCCAACCCGGTGGCGGCGACCGCATCAAGCTCAACGTCGGAGGCAAGCTTTTCGAGACCACTATCTCCACCATCTGGTCAGCGTTTATCTAATGGTAATAGTTTGACATTGAATTTTTATATTTGACAAAAAGAGAGGTTGAAATTAATGTCGACGTGCATTGAAGTGATTTGATTCATCCATTTATATATTTGTAATTCTCAAAACCTTAGCAGCTTAAAATAAATTCTTCCTCCTTGGCCACCATCGAAAAATGTTTCCTACGCCTCTCATTCTCTTCTTTGTAATCTTTTTATATCAAATTTTCTCTTCCTCCGCCGTAGCTGCACCACCACAACCACCAATACGAAACCACTTTACCAAACACAATTATCATCTCAAAATGACAAAAAATCATATTCATACCAACAATACTTTCAAATAACACGCCCTATGCCATTTGATAGTCTGACACCATCATGCACACTCTCACTCTTCTCCCACGACTTCTACAACACCATCGACCTGCCGCCGACTACAGCTTATTACTCCCCTCCGGCAAAGTGCACTTGATCCAACGTGACGCTCCACCTAAGCGTCGTCTCTAATCGTTCCCAGTATGATCGAATTGCCGGAGTGTGGCTTGACGGCGTTGAGTTCCTCCGCACCTCCACCGCTCAACCATTAGCAGATGGCGTCTTCTGGAACGTTCGCAAGGACATTACCGGACATCAGGACCCGGTGTTCGAACTGCTATGGGCATCTGCTTTCTCAGACGGTTGTGCTCCGCCTCAGGGGGTTAGATGGGGATGGACAGAGTGGTGGTAGAGACTAGAGAGAGAAGGAAGGAAGGAAGAGTAGAGAAAGAGAGAGAGACGGTAGAGGAAGAAAGAGTTGGGGCTGGGTTTGGGATTAATCGGGGTGGGGGTTATTAGGCAGATGAAGGTTTAATTAAATTTTTATTAATTAAATTGATAATCCTATTTACCACCTAATTTTTGAATGGTAAACTTTATCTTCCTTATTTTTGAATTGTAATATTGAAAATAAGGGTTTTATGTCATTTTCTCTTTTAGTATTAATACTTTGCACTTACCGTGTGACTTCATCATATCATAGATAATTTCAAATAAAAAATGCTAAATGTACACATCTTAGTGTACATTTAGTTTCGCAGCCCTCTCACATAGGGGTGGGCTCGCGATTTTTTAAATTGTGAGCCAACCTTCTATATGAGAGGACTGTCAAAATGAATGTGAACCAAATTTGTACATATAACAAAGTTCATTTCACATTATGAACTACATAATTTAATCTCATTACTTTAAATTGCGGGTCAACCTCCTATGTGAGAGGACTGTCAAAATGAATGTGAACCAAATGCGTACATCTAGCAAAGTTCATTTCAAATTATGAACTACATAATTTAATCTCATTACTTTTAGACATTTTGAATGATAAACATTCTCTTTATATATATACAATTATGCTAGTTGTATATTTTTAGGTTACATTGTAGATGAAATTCCCACATGTGGATGAAATTCGAACATTGATATAAGAAAAAAAAGGTGTTTTTAAAATCAATATGCAAAATGATGTCATCTCACAGTGTCAAATTTGATATCAAGCATAATTTACGTAGCAAAATTGATGTATATTTGTGTGTGTATTCACCATTGGTGCCTTCGAATTAATCTAGATGTACAACTAGTTATACAACTAATTTGATAGCTACTAAGTTGTCAAAATTCATGTTACTAGTTTAAAATTTTTTTAAAAATGAATGAATGTAATTATCAAGTACAAAATGGTAAAGGAACTTACAAAAAATAAATAAATAATGTACAAGCAGGACTCCCTCCCTTCATTATCCATTTCTGGATGCAAGCCGTCAATTCAACAAAGAAGTTGCCCAATAAATTCGGTCTTGGATTAGTATCTATATAGCCTACCCCTCGTACATCGCCCTACCGGGCCGACCCCACACTTTTTTTCTGGCACAAATCCTTAGAAAAAATATATTCAGATACTTCATAGATCTAAGCCATGCATGAGATTTCGTCTGTTTGTTCCATTCGCAGTTGTAGTGCCGGGATTTGTGATCTAAAACTTGCTCAAAATTAAACCCATAAAAGGACAAACGAGGGGGAAAATCGAGACACCACGCTTCCTTCTATTGATATCAAAGAATTTCAAGAAAAAATCTGTACAGGGTTTAGACCCTTTCAGCGTTCATTTCAGTTCTGGGTTCGAGCGGTTGATATCTATACTGGCTACAAGGTATGTACATGTGCGTACATAAATGTGCATTCGTGCATGTTAGTAAGAAATATGGCTGTGATTTGGTGATTCTAGGTGTTTCAAGTCAAAGTGAATTCTGAGTAGGATGCAGAGAAGAGGGAAGCAATGTGGGAGAAGCAGCATGAATTTGCGGCCGACAAGATTTATAACAAGTGTGTTGATCTTGGTGGGTTCTGTTGACCAAAATGATGGATTTGAGCGATGATTTTAAACCAAAACAACTTACCAATCTTATCAAAAATTTGACAGAGTAACGATAAGAATATTAAGGCCATGTTTGATTCGCAAGATTTTTCATGGAAAACATTTTCTTTTTCCATGCAAAAGTGTTGTTTGATGGTTAAATTTTACGTGAAATTTTTTTTCCCTTTTCCCACAATTTTGGTGGAAAACCCTTTTCCACTTGCTGCCAATTTTTTTTTTTTTTTTTTTACAATGTTAAAAAATTTCATAAACAATTGTAAAAAAAAAAAATTCACTTCAATGGAAAATTTCCATGTAAAACGAAGTCAAACGAAACACTAAACTTTGATAAAAAATAGTGAAAAAATAATTTTCGAGCAATTTTTTTTTTTTTTTTTTACTTTTTGGCAATGTTAACAAATTTCATAACCAATTGTAAAAAAATTCATTTTAATGGACAATTTTCATGTAAAATAAAGCCAAATGTGAACAAAAACATTCAAACTTTTAAAAATTTTCCAGGTGAAAAATTAACCAATCAAACACACTTAATTACAATTTTCAGAAAAACAATTTTTAGGAAAATCTTTTCCCTGTAAAACATTTTATTTCCACATATTTTCCACCATTACAATCAAATGGATCTAAATGAAAATGAATGTCAAAGCAATGCCAAAAAGAAATATATACAGAGTCGAGGCAAGAGTTGAACTCTTTGTTTTTAAGTCGAATTTGCCCCGCAACGGTACTTACAGATGATGACAGTCAACTCCCAAAATAAAATAACAAACTTCTTATGTTAGTAGTATTTCAAAACATAAGAACAATCTATTGAAAATTGGATTTCGTACTCATTTTAAATGAAAAATGGAAAAATTAGCTTTTATGCAGAATTTAGACTAAGAAAAGATGAATTTAATGTTATGTTATGATTGCATATCATTGGAATGAACAAATGGACGTCCCAAATGTCTAATTTATAGAAAATGAAAGGTTGTGAGCGAAATCTCATGTCCTAAATTCAACAACATCTACCAAGAGTCGCAACTTTTGCTATCGTTAGCTTGCCGTCTTTGCGTCAGAAACAGAGACTGTCGCTCGTTCGCTAATCGAGCGACGAAGTTGGACAATTTTTCCAGTCAGTTTCCTCTATTTTCTTTCAACTTTAGACCGTAATTTCTCATTTACCCGAAATTAGTTTGTAGATTTCAAATATACCACGACGATTTATGGAGAATGGTTGAAAGAAAAAGAAAAAGTGATTGATGTGATGAAAAATATTATTTTATTAAAAAATGTTTGATTGAAAATGAGTAGAAAAAAGAGAATGAAAATTTTAATGTATACCAAGCTTAATTTGGCTTTTCTATTCTTGCAATGTTATTTGAAGCTTGTTAATAGGAATGGTGTAGGTTGCCCAAATTATTGGGAAACCTGATTTTGCCCCAGCAGCATGGGTGAAAAGGCTGGTCAAACTGTGCGATCAAGCCCCTGCTACCCCATATACTGTTATCAAAATTATTCTAGAGAAGGAATTGAGTCAAAGCGTTGATGACTTGTTTGAAAGATTAGATGTTGAACCCCTTGGTTCTGCATCAGTTGCACAGGTATTTCTCCTTGTGCACTCTGTCTGTGTTAAAGGGGCATATTGAACTAGTTCTGCACTCTTTTTTCCTAGAATTTGGTGCTTGGAATTGGTTTTAGCGAAAGATGTTCACTTTATTCAAATATAAACTGAACTTGATATCTCGGCACTGGAGGAATTGTTTTAATTTGTGGCAAAATTTTAAAGCACGCCCATTTTGGAAATGGTAAAAAGATCACTTCTAATTATCTACTTCTTCAGCTTTTTAAACAAATGGCAAAACGTTCACCTTTTTTCCAACTACAAACTGAACTTGTTATCTCCGCATTGGAGGAATGGTTTTAATTTGTTGCAGAATTTTAAAGCACACACTTTTAAACAAATTGTACAGAGATATTCTTAAGTATCTTCATCTTCAGTTTTTTGCTTTTTATGATGAGGAGGCACAGGTGTGTACCATGTATGTAGTTTTGCACCTAGATTTGCTAAACGTATCTCAGAAAATGTTGCTGTTAAAAATAAGATTTAAATCTTACTGTGAAAATTCATCTTGAAAATGGTTTAAAAGCTCTAGTTGATCTCATAACCTCTGTAGAACAGAATTTCAGATTTTTTAACTATTAAGGTGCCACCATATTTTTTTCTTATTTCTGAAATCTTAGGAAAAGGATTGATGAATGTTCTATTTTTGCTAATGGATCTTGTTGACCTCGAAAAACGGATCCGCCACCGAGCCAACAGGTGATATCTTCAAGTCTATCCGTTCCTGCATGAACCACACGACGTCAGTTACACGCGGCCTTTCCCCTAAGAGGTGGGGACGGCCACGGGCACTCCGACGGTCAAGTCAGCGTAGGATTAGCCGGAAATTATTTTGTCGATCTCCAAGTTTTCACTCGAAGGCCGTTTACGGGATTTGGGGAACAAGTGTCAATATAGGGAAGCAAAAAGAGACGGTACCAGGTTTCTTTTTTTCTCTCTTCTTTTCTCTCAAGAAGCCGATCCCCCTTTTCGAGCGCAAGGGTGCAGTATTTATACCGGGTGTGAGAAGAGGAGGGCCGTTGGATGGGGAGGCACGTGTAGTTAGATTATTAGGGCCCGTCCCATCGTAGGCGTCAACTTGTCTTTCCGTAGGTTGGCTGGCATTAAGTGCTTCTGGCTGATTTGACCGTTTGGGTTCTGCCACATATCCCATCAATCACGGACTTGACTGCAAAGATCTCTGTACGGGAGATCTTTGCCGGGGCGAGGCGGAAAGGGGACCAAGTGCAAACAGCTCGTCCTCTGCGCAATCGCCTCGGACCGCGTGTGGCACGTTACCCTGCCGACACGTGGAGTTTGAGCTGCTAATCGGTTCTCACCTGTAACAATAGTCCCCCAAGTCCTCGTACATGTATTTATACGTTAGGAGGACTTTCAAGGCTGTGGACGGGGTGTGTGGAAAGGACCGCGGGGTTCTTGGTTGGCTCGGGCTTGAAATGGCCCATCGTCCTCCGTGGAGGGCTGTTGCGACATGGGGTTGTCGTGCCGAGGCCATAGGAGCTGGCAACTCTCGGGGGAGCTGTGGCAACTCTGCCCTTTGCCCTGGCCGAGGAGACCAGGGTTGCGAACTCTAGGGGGTTGTTGCGGAACGAAGCTATCGTGCCGAGGCCGTAGGTGTTGGCAACTTTTAGGGGAGCTGTAGCAACTCTGCCCTTTGCCCTGGCCGAGGAGACCAGGGTTGAGAACTCTAGGGGGAGTCGTTGCGGAACGAAGCTATCGTGCCGAGGCCATAAGAGTTGGCAACTCTTGGGGGAGCTGTAGCAACTCTGCCCTTTGCCCTGGCCGAGGAGACCAGGGTTGCGAACTCTAGGGGGAGTCGTTGCGGAACGAAGCTATCGTGCCGAGGCCATAAGTGTTGGCAACTCTTGGGGGAGCTGCAGCAACTCTGCCATTTGCCCTGGCCGAGGAGACCAGGGTTGCGAACTCTAGGGGGAGTCGTTGCGGAACGAAGCTATCGTGCCGAGGCCATAAGAGTTGTAAGGTAGTCGATGGCTTCCGAAGAGACAGTCTTGGTTATTGCGCCAATGATTTGAAAGCTTTTTGCCTTTCCAATGCATGCAAAGGGGGCGCTTCTGCTGCTTCCGAGACGCGCTTGTTTCGTCATAAATGGCAATGATGGCGACGGCTCCACAAATTTCGGGGCGACGCACTCTGGCTGTGCGTGGGGCTCACCGCTCCATCGTAGCCGTTGATTCTAGTGACTCTTTACTTCAACGATGATCCTTTCACCTCAGCATCGAACGGCCTAGATGCCGTTTGGGTGATCTAACGGCTAGGGCCATTCTTAGGGTGCCTATAAAATGCCCATCCATTTCACTCTCAAGCTTTTACTTTTGCGAAAACCTTTCAAGGCATATCGAGTCTCTGCATTCCGGCGAATTCCATCACTAATTTCCGGCGACGTCTGTGTGAACACCGGCGTCAAACCGGCTCCCGGCGGTGTGTTAGGTAACTTTGCACATTTTCAGTTTCTTCACCTTCTTTTTTTCTCGGGTTTTTCAACAACGTTCGCGATGGCGAGTGAACAGTCGATAGTGAGGGGGAGTGGAGAGGAACGAGGTGAGGAGAGTGCCCTAAGGGAGCCCATAGTAGTGTCTCCGGACGACCTTAGCAAGGCCATCATGGCCGGAGAGAATATCTGGAGGCGACCTGATTTCCCTGTAGACACGTCTGTCCAGAGGGGGGCTTCAAACTACCCTTCTACAGTCACCTCGGAACAGTTAGAGAGGTGCAGGATTGTGTGTAGGATCCCCCACAATATCCAAATGATCCTCCCCGAACCGCATGAGAGAGCTTGTTACCCTAGGCCCGGGTGTGTGGCGGTGAGCGATCATTTGCTTCGGGCCGGACTGAGGCTTCCTTTCCACCCCTTCTTTAGGTTAATACTTAGGTCCTACGGGGTGGCTCCGACCCAGTTTAATCCCAACTCATGGTCCCAAATGGTGGGAACTTGGATGCTATGGCGCCGGGCCAGCATCAGGTCGGATATGCCCTTCAGCGTGTTCCACTCCCTATTCTTTCCAAAGAACGTAGCTGGGGGGGAGGAGAGTCGGGGCTGGTACTATCTGTCTCCGTGGGGGTCCCATTCTCCGTTCTTGCACAGGGTGCCTACCTCTATTAAAGGTTGGAAGAGCTCGTGGTTCTGGGTCTCCGGTAGGTGGGACACCATAGAGAACGACCCTATGGCGCCTCTGACAATCCCCACCACCTACTCTACTTACAGTAAGTCATTTAACCGAACTGATTTACTTGAACAGTTTTGCTCATGTTTTAATATTTCTGTTACATGCAGGTTCCTTTCCGAAGTGCGAGATATCCGAGGAGGAGTGGGACATTATTGGCCAGATCTACCAAACTCCTCCGTCAGAAAGGAGTTATAAAGAGCTCATCGACAAGAACCACCACCTCGTCCTACACGGCCTTATGACGAACCGAGGTAAATCACTTAGCCTCAGCTCTTTCAATCGTGCTTCTGAGTCGAGGAAACTTATTGTTCCCTTTTTGTGCAGAGGATTTTGTGAACAAAAGGCCTCCGAAGCCTGACCTTGCTTCCATCCGCCGCAGCGTGGCTGAGGCCAAAACCTTGCGGACGAGCTCGGCTGCTTACAAGAAGCAGTCAGAGCGTCTTCTTTCCCTCAGTCGGGTTGGGCAGCAGGCTACTGAGGAGAATATGGCGGAGGAAGGTGCCTCCCTCGTTCAGAGGAGAAAAAGGCGAACTGGCCCATCCGGGGCTTCCTCCTCTACCCAGGCCGGTGCAGAAGTCACCGAGGAGGTTCCGCCAGCCCCGCCAGCTTCCCAAGCCATTGTGCCCATAACCGCCTACTTCACCGGCGAGCAGCCTCGGAAGAGGTTGAAGAAGTCTGCCGGAGCTCCGGCCAAGGAAAACAGAGCCAACTTCCTGGGGAGTAAGGAAGAGGACTTGCCTGAGGCAGTTCTGGAGATGCTCCCCCCCAAAACCGCCTCCGCTGCTCGAGTCCACAGCAAGTATTGGACCGAGGACTAGGCCAATCATGCCGCCTCGTGTGAGGTTGAGGACCTTTTGGCTGCCAATAATGCTTGCGTCGCGAGGGCGCTGAGTATGGGAGCTTCGGCGGAGGATTTGGTCCGAGGCCTTCGCAAGAAGAATAATGAGTTGGAGGACCAGCTGAAGGCCCTGGGGTCCTGGGAGGCTGAAGTGGCTAAGGCCAAAAAGGAAACGGAGGAGGCGGAGGAGAGGTGGGTGATGGCCACTTCGAAGTTGGACACCGCGGAGGTTCGCGTCAATCAATTGAAGAACGAGCTTCATGAGTCTGCCTCCCAAGTGGCAGCTTTGACGAAAAGGATTGATGACGCCAATGAGCATCAGCGGATAGCCTCCGCGGCTCTGGAAGAGGCTAACAGGGAGAAGGGCGAGCTGAAAAGCCTTACCGAGGCCCAGGCCAAAGAGTTTGGTTCCCTGAAGGCGGAGGTGGGGGCGATTGGCGAGGCGGAGGTTCTGAAGTACAAGGAGAACTTCCACACGACTCCGGAGTACGATGACTTCGCCAATTACTGGGCGTCCTGGGCTGCCAAGGAGGTGATGTCGCGTCTGCACGAAAAGCATCCCGAGCTAGACATCAACTTCTTGGAGGAGGAGTTCGGGGGGCCTACCGGAGGTCGCCCTGGTCCTGACGAAGAGGAGGGAGGAGAAGCCGGGGAAGAAGAAGAGGCAGGGGCAGAAGCCATAGTCCATGTAGACTAGCTTTGTATCTTTCACTTCTGTCCTTGTAAAGGCTTCGGCGATTTTGTATTTTAGTGATTTTTGTCAAGTGTTGTTACTTCTGTTTGTTTTGCCTTTTCGCTTAGTTGGTTTTTTCAGCATCGACTCGCCTCGTAACTGTTCAATCATCTAATAAAAATGGGACAAGTAACTCGCCTCGTAAATGTTCAGCCATTTAATAAAAATGGGACAAGTAACTCGCCTCGTAAATGTTCAACCATTTAATAAAAATGGGACAAGTAACTCGCCTCGTAAATGTTCAACCATTTAATAAAAATGGGACAAGTGACTCGCCTCGTAAATGTCCATTTAATAAAAATGGGACAAGTAACTCGCACCAGGGCGCCAAATGAGTTATGCGTCTCCGCTTCTACAGAGGTGGCACCCGCATCGCCTCCGGCTAAGCAGATCTTCCTTGGGGTGTACCCCTTGGGGGGGCTTGCACCTCGTCAAGGATCTGTTTTTAAGTTACGCGCTCCTGCTTCGACAAATGAGGCACCCGCACCGCCTCTGACTAAGCAGATCCTTCTTGGGGTGTGACCCCTTGGGGGGCTTGCACCTCGTCAAGGATTTGTTTTTAAGTTACGTTGGCGAGAACAGTGGTAAGAACAAAACATTTTCTTCATTTGACAACAATATTTACATGGTCAATAGGCTTCTTACTGGTAGTACATTCTTAGATATTCAATGTTCCAAGGATGAGGCGTAGCCTTTCCTTCCAGGTCTTTCATTGCATAAGTACCGGGCCTGACTTCTCGGGTTATTATGTACGGGCCCTCCCAGTTTGGTCCCAGCGTTCCGGCGCCGGGGTCTTTGGTAGAGGGAAAACTTTGCGGAGTACCAGGTCGCTGATGCGAAACATCTGTTTCTTTACCTTGGCGTTGTAGAAACGTGCCATTTTACGCTGGTAGGAAACTAGTTTGATTTGTGAGCCGTCTCTCTTCTCTTCGAGCAAATCCAATTCCAATTGCCTCAGTTCATCATTTGTTACTTCATTGAAGTGGATGCGGCGGGGGGAAGGGACGCCGACCTCCACAGGACTCATAGCCTCGGCTCCGTAGGTCATAGAGAATGGGGTTTCCCCAGTGGCCGTTTTGCAAGTAGTTCTAATAGCCCAGAGGACCTGGGGGAGTTCGTCCACCCAGGCCCCCTTGGAGGCATCCAGCTTCCTTTTCAGGGTTATCTTTATGGTCTTATTGACTGCCTCCACTTGGCCATTCGCCTGAGGATGATGGGGTGACGAGAAATGCTTTCTGATTCCGAGCTCCTCACATAAGTTTCGGATCTTCCGATTGTCGAACTGCTTGCCATTATCTGAGACCAGGGAGTGAGGTATGCCGAACCGACATATGATGTTCTTCCACAGGAACTTGGAGGTACTAGCTTCGGTGATCTTGGACAGGGGCTCTGCCTCCACCCACTTGGTGAAGTAGTCGATTGCTACTATGGCGAAGCGAGCGTTTGCTCTTCCCTTGGGAAGGGGGCCGATGAAATCCACTCCCCATTTTGCAAAAGGCCAGGGGCTCGAAACAACAGTGAGCTCTTGTGAGGGTTGCCTTTGTGTATGGGAGAAGCGTTGGCATTTGTCACACTTACGCACGAATTCGATGGCGTCCCTTTTCAAAGTAGGCCAATAATACCCCTGCCGGAGTATTTTGTGCGCTAGTGCTGGTCCGCCGGAGTGATTTCCGCAGATGCCTTTGTGTACTTCCCTTAATATGTAGTTCGCCTCTGTTCCTCCCGTGCACCTGAGGAGGGGCGAAGAGTAGCCACGCTTATACAGAACCTCATCGTGAATGATGAAATGGGCAGCTTTCCTCCGAAGCCTTTTAGCTTCGTTCTCATCATCTGGTACGGTCCCTTCTTTTAAATGGTCCAAGATAGGCAACATCCAGGCTGGCGTGCTTTCTACCCACATCAGCTCTTCGCCTCTTTTGATAGAAGGTTCAGGTAGGTGTTCAATTGGTACTACCTTTAACAGTTCGGAATCCTTGCTGCTAGCCAATTTTGATAGGGCATCTGCATGGGTGTTCTCCTGACGAGGTACTTGAATCAATTCGAATTTTTCGAAGTCGGGCAAGAGTCCCATTACCAGTCTTAGGTAGGCTTCCATGTGTTTGTCCCTGGCCGCAAAGCTCCCGTTTACTTGGTTTACCACCAGCTGCGAGTCGCTGCTAACCGCGATTCTTTTTACACGCAGCTCTTTTGCCAACCGGAGTCCCGCCAGGAGGGCCTCGTATTCTGCTACGTTGTTAGAGGCTTTGAACCCGAGCCTGACGGCGCAATTCAGTTTATGCCCCTCCGGGCTTTCCAGCACCACTCCTGCCCCGGAGCCGGCTTCTCCCGAGGAGCCGTCGACAAAGAGGTTCCAGGTGGGCGGCTCCGCCGGCTCCATGTTCACTTCGACTTCTGGAGCCTTTGAGAATTCAGCAACGAAATCGGCCAGTGCTTGGCCTTTGATAGCTGCCCGGGGGGTATAGGTTATGTCAAACTCGCTAAGTTCCACAGCCCATTTGAGCAACCTTCCTGAGGCGTCCGGTTTCTGCAAGACTTGTCTGAGCGGGAAGTTCGTCAGCACGCGGATGCCGTGGGCCTGGAAGTAGGGTCTTAGCTTACGGGAAGCAGTGACTAAAGCCAGGGCTAACTTCTCCATGTCCGGGTAACGCTCCTCTGCGGGCAGCAGGGCTTTGCTTACATAGTAAACTGGCAACTGGTGTGCCTCCTCCTCTCGCACAAGGACCGAACTGACTGAGGCTTCGGCTACTGCCAGGTATAGCAGTAAGGGTTCCCCTTCCTTGGGTTTGCTGAGGAGGGGCGCGCGTCCCAGGTAGTTCTTCAATTCTTGGAATGCTTCTTCACATTCTGAGGTCCACCTGAACGCTTTTCGTCCTTTTAGGACCTTGAAGAATGGCATGCATTTTTCAGTGGCCCTTGATATGAAGCGGTTAAGTGCAGCTATTCTGCCAGTGAGTCGCTGTACCTCCTTGGGTTTCTGGGGGGACCTCATATTAATCAAAGCCTCGATCTTCTCTGGGTTGGCCTCGATTCCTCTTTGATTCACGATGTAACCCAAGAACTTGCCTGAGGCCACGCCAAATGCGCATTTGAGAGGTTTCAGCCTCATGTTGTACCTTCTCAAGATTTGGAATGCCTCGTTCAGGTGTCCGATGTGTTTCTCGGTTTTGAGGCTTTTCACCAGCATGTCGTCGACATAAACTTCCATGGACTTCCCGAGCTGGTTCGCGAACATTTTATTCACCAGCCTTTGTTTCACGGGTAACCTTTTCTTAGCACAGAAAGGGACACCGTGCGGCAGTAGTCTGCTCCGCTAGACTACCTTCCGCCTATTCCTCGGTCGCGTCGGGACGAAAGTAAATTTTGATTACAATTTTAAGAAAACGAGCAACATGAAACTGAACACAATTGAAATAACATCTTCATTGATTGCTAGAAAGCAAGACATTACAAGAGACGAAAGCAGGAAATTACAAATGGCTAGTGCAGGGGGAAAACACTAGTAAGCTTGAAATAGTTTTGAAAGACCAATACCCCCTATAATAGACTTCGGAACAAAAACCCAAATAACGGGAGTAGACGTTATTTGGCTCCAGAATCATACTTTTTCTTTTCTATTTTCCATCTATTTTATGAATTAAATGAATATTTACAACACGGGGCTTAAGCACAGCTGCAGCCCGTGACATTCTCCCCCATTTGATTTGGCGATGTCCTCGGAGCCATTGAGTATTCTTCTCGCTGTTGCATCTGCTCCATTTGACGAAGTACTCTTGAAGATATTTTCTTGAAGCTTGAGTAGTCTGGTAGCCAAAAATCGCTTCAGCAATCTTCATTTCTGATCTTTTCACTTTAAGAACTGATTGCTTCAAATCTGCAGAGTTCTTGCACTGTTTCTGATCGGTGTCTGCAGTGTGGAGGAGTAACGGTTGTTGGCCAGTAGAAATTTCAAAAGGACTCTTGTCTGGAGAAGAGCTCTTTTGAACATTGAAATACATCTGGGCCACATCCGAGAGTTTCACCCGAATTTCATGCGAAGCAGAGGTAAAGTGCTGAAAATAATCTCCCAGCATAGAATTGAACTGCTCTGTCTGTCCGTCTGATCTTCGGTGAATGGTAGCATTTGTGCTCAAATTTGAACCAAGAAGTTTGACCAACTCGGTCCAAAAGGTGCCAATAAATCGAGAATCTCGATCATTGACAGTAGGCGATCCCCAGTATTTGATGATAGGCTTGAAGAAGAGTTGAGCTGTCTCTTCGGCTGATACATACTTGGGCGCTGTGTTGAACGTTGTATCCTTAGATGAACAATCCATCCCGATGATGATAGTGCCAAAGTCTTCAACTCTTGGCAATCCACCGATGTGGTTCGTCGATCCACTTTCGACTGATTCATTCAGGATGGAATGGGGCTCCACTGAGCCAGTTGTCCCTTCGATTTCCTCTGTTCGAAGAGAACATAAGAATAAGGGTTCATTCCTCTTGACACCCTTACCGTATTGCATGGCTGAGACCCCTTTCTCACCAGTTTTCCCAAACTGTGTGGGAATAATGAATGGTTTGCTCCCCATCATTATTAGTGAGTCAGAATGCGGCAACACTGCTGTCTTTGTATCCCGCAGATACTCCAATCCGAGAATCAGCTTGAAGTCATCCATCTGAACTACCGACAAATTTGTCCTTCCTTCGAATGGACCTACTTTGATCGGCACCGATTGTGCTATTCCGGCTATTGGTTGAGCAACAGAGTTGATCGCATTGACTTTTCCCTTACCTCTCTCCAGAGCAAGTCCGAGCCGCTCTACTTCGGAACTTGCGAGGTAATTGTGCGTGGCACCAGTGTCCACCATAGCCCTGATTGGCTTCCCATTGATCCTCACATCAATGTACATTAGGCCTTTAGCCTTGCAAGTGCGAGCCTTCGATTCTTCAATCTTCGGCTCTCTTGAGGGACCGACGTCCCTATTGGTAGTTCGGTGCAATAGTGTATTGCACGAATACGAGAGTGCACCAATTACATCCTCGTTTCCTTCGGAGTCGGTGTCACTACGGCAGCTAACTTGTGGGGTATTTTGCTTCGAACTTGAGCCCCCAATTGCTAGTTGACAGTATGCATTCAACATCCGTTTCTTAGGACACTCAGCCACCCGGTGAGGTCCTTCACATAGAAAGCATTTCAATCTAGGAGCGACATCAGATCTGCCCTCCTTTGCTTTTCCATGATTCCAGTCAGAACTGGAACTGCCGTTATGGTTTCCTTGACGGCTGTTGTGATGTTTCCTCGGCGAGTTACTCTGGCGGTTGCCTTGATAGGATCCTCCCCTATTCTGAGAGTAACGCTCTCCCCCATTTGAGTTCGAGCTGGGTCTGTAAGGTCTCCTTCCACCTTGAACAGACTGACTATTTCCCGAAGGTCGATCCTCTCTCGACTCGGGTTGATAGTCGCTTGCACATTCGGCAGCTCCCATAGCCGCGCTTAAATCAGTGACCTTCTGTCTCTGAAGTTCCGTGCGCATCCACGGTTTCAAACCTTCCATGAAGGTGAACAGCTTATCCTTCTCTGACATATCTCTGATATTCAGCATATGCCCCGAGAAGGCCCTCACATACTCCCTGATGGAGCTTGTGTGTCTAAGTTCCCGTAAGGCCCGACGTGCCTCATATTCCACGTTCTCTGGGAAGAACTGAGATCTGATAGCTTCCTTGAGCAGATCCCAAGAATCTACTCGAATTCTGTTGGCTTGAATGTCAACATACTTCGTTCGCCACCATAGCTTTGCATCTCCACTCAGATACATGGTAGCTGTAGTGACCTTTCTCGCTTCGTCCCTGATCGACGCCGCAAGAAAGTATTGTTCCATATCGAACAAGAAGTTCTCAACTTCTTTAGCATCACGTGCACCTCCGTAGGTACACGGTTCTGGAATTCTGAGCCTATGCACTGGCTCATGTGCGATGGCTTGCCCGTTGCCAATCGCTCGCTGAAGAACTAGTAACTGAGTTCTCAACGCTCCCATCTCATCCTGCAAATCAGGAATGATAGCAACAGCTTCAGTTATAGCTGCGCATGCCTCTTGGCATTCATCCAGTTGGATGCGTAATTCCCGATTTTCCGTCTGTGCCGCCTCGGCCTTATCCCCGAGGTTCTCCAGGCAAAACACAACCTAGTGTTCGTCACCTCTAGCGCCTCCAAACGCTGTCGGGTGTTCCTCTTTTGAACATCAACCACCTCCGTGGTGTTCGAGGAAATTGGGTCAGTTTCCATCGCTTTCTTAACGAGATCTTGAACCTGGCTCTGATACCAACTTTCACGGGTAACCTTTTCTTAGCACAGAAAGGGACATCGTGCGGCAGTAGTCTGCTCCGCTAGACTACCTTCCGCCTATTCCTCGGTCGCGTCGGGACGAAAGTAAATTTTGATTACAATTTTAAGAAAACGAGCAACATGAAACTGAACACAATTGAAATAACATCTTCATTGATTGCTAGAAAGCAAGACATTACAAGAGACGAAAGCAGGAAATTACAAATGGCTAGTGCAGGGGGAAAACACTAGTAAGCTTGAAATAGTTTTGAAAGACCAATACCCCCTATAATAGATTTCGGAACAAAAACCCAAATAACGGGAGTAGACGTTATTTGGCTCTAGAATCATACTTTTCTTTGTCTATTTTCCATCTATTTTATGAATTAAATGAATATTTACAACACGGGGCTTAAGCACAGCTGCAGCCCGTGACACTTTGGTATGTAGCCCCGGCATTTTTCAGGCCGAAGGGCATTACTTTGTAGCAATAAAGTCCTTTGTCAGTAATGAAGGAGGTGCTGTCCTCGTCGCCTGGGAACATGGGGATTTGATTGTATCCTGAATAGGCGTCCATGAAACTGAGCAACTCGTGTCCTGCCGTGGAATCTACTAATTGGTCGATCCGGGGGAGGGGGAAACCGTCCTTTGGGCAGGCCTGATTGAGATTGGAGAAGTCAATGCAGACCCTCCATTTGCCGTTATGCTTCTTCACCAGAACGGGATTTGATATCCACTCCGGGTAATTGGCTTCGCGGATGAAACCGCTGTTGATGAGTTTCTCTACCTCTTCTTTCAAGGCCTCGTACCTTTCGGCATTTAGCGCTCTTCTCTTCTGCCTATGAGGGGTGTGATTGGGGTTGATTTGCAAATGGTGGCAGCTGATTCCGGGGTCTATCCCAACCATATCCTCGTGCCGCCATGCGAATATGTCCGCATTCTTCTGCAGGAAGTCTTTTAGTCTCCCTTTAGTCCCTTCTTCCAACTCCGTTCCGATCTGCAGGACCTTTGAAGGATCTTGAGGGTCCAGCGAAAAGTTTTCCAGTTCCTCCATTGGGGCTGTCTGCGATTCGGATTCAATTATTCAGGGATCTAGCTCTTCAAGGGATATGTTGGGTCTGACATTTGTCATCTCGACATCCAGCGCCGCAGGCGATCCTTCAAGAGCCTCTGTCATTTCGGCATCCAGTACCATGTTAACTCGGGGCTCTGCTTTCCTTAGGGAGTTGAGATAACATTCTCTGGACCCCATCTGATTGCCCCGGACGGTCGCGATCCCCCGATCCGTGGGGAATTTCATGCATAAGTGATGGATGGAAGTGACTGCCCATAGTTCTTTCAGGGCTGGCCTCCCCAACACCCCGTGATATGCTGACCGACGGTCAACTACCAAAAACTCCATGAAGCGATGTGCTACCTGAGGTGGGGCTCCCATTTCAACTGCCAAGGTAATCTTGCCTCTGGGGACGATGCTGTCTTCGGTGAACCCATAGAGGGGCGAGGCCATCGGCGTCAGTTCATGGTCCACCGCCATTTTATCAAAAGATGAGCCGAACAGGATGTTAACCGAACTGCCATTATCCACCAGCATGCGTTTAAGCCCATTGCGGGCTATTATAGCCCAGACTACTAAGGCGTCGCAATGAGGGAAGTGCACGCCTGCTGCGTCTTCCGTGGTGAACGTTATGGGCTCTACGGTTCTGCCCTGGGGGGATTGGCTTACCACATAGCTGGCAATCGGTGGAATTTTTGCCTCCCTGGTGTAATTTCTTTGAGCGTTCCTTGTTTCGCCTCCTATATGGGGCCCTCCAATTATGGTGTCAATTTCACGTATGGGGAACCGCTCGTCCGAGGCGGATACATCTCTCCTAGGGCGTTGGCCCCCGCGGGGTCTCTCCCTGTCATTATCTCTGTTATTGTGGGGTGAATGTTGCCTTGTTTCCCCCCTTCTGGGGGTTGAACGCCTTGGAGTGCTATTTTGACTTTGATCGTTTCTTGTGTTTCGAGGGGCATTCGAGGGTCGGTTCGCGTCCCTGCAATCCTTTATGTCATGTCCATAGTAGCGGTGGAAAGCGCAGTAGGGCCGCGGGTCTTCCTGGAACCTATTGCTAGGTATCCCACCCCGTCCTCTATTCCTAGAGGTTGAGGGTCGTCTGGCGCCTCTAGCTGAGTTGCCCTCGTGGAATCCATCGTTTTCGTAGGCTAGGGTAGGCACTGCGTTTAACGTAGCGGTAGCCAATGCTTGCCCCGAGGTGGGAGCCACTGCATGTCCTGCCTGGGTCCACCGTTGGCTTACCATCTGGGACGTGGGCCCTCTGCCCATTTGTCTCCTAGGTGGAGGGATTCCTTGGGCTGCCCTGTTTCGATGGTCAATCATTTCCTCGTTGACAATTTCGACTTTCATCATTTCCACCAGCTCGTCATATGTTGAAGGATTCTTACTTCGGACATCCCTCCAGAACAGTGTGTTCATATTCAATCCCCCTTTCAGAGCGGACAGAGCTTCTTTGTCGGTGACCTGCTCGCAGTAAGTTATTTCGTCAGTGAAGCGAGCTAGGTAGCTTTTCAGAGTTTCTCTTGCGGCTTGCCTCATGTCCTGCAAGCGTTGGATCGGCGCCTCCCCCTCCTTCCTCGATTGGTATTGGTTCAGAAATGTTTTTTTCAGATCCGGCCAGCTTCTAATGCTAAGAGGTGCTAGCCTACTATACCATACTTCGGCAGCGCCGGCAAGGGTCAAGTGGAATGCCCTGCATTTCAGTGCTGGTGAGGCGCCCCTTAGGCTCATTTGCGTTTTGTATTTGTTGAGATGTTTCTCCGGATCGCCTTTTCCCTCGTACTTCGGAACTTTTGGGGGAACGAAGTTATGTGGCATTGGGAAGGAGCGAAGTTCCCTTGAAAAGGGCAGATTGTCATCGTCGTCATCAAGCTCGTATGATCTGCACGGTTCGTTGGGGTCCTCTTCCCCCTCGACAGCCTGGGGCGGATGTTGAGCTTCTGCTCCTCTGTTCCCCCAGTCTATAGCACTTCGCCTCTCCCGCCTATTTCTAGGCGGAGGGACCTGAGCCTCCTGACTCTGGGCATGCGGCTGTTGCAGAACCTCTTGGGGGGTCGGCTGACCCCCGTTTCTAGGCGCTCGTCCGATTCGGTCGAAGACGCTAGCGGATCTTTGGGGCTGCTCCTCATACTCCGGGGGGAAGTTGTTCCCTCCAGCCGAGGTGTCCCTGATTAGGGCGGCTGTGTAGTTTGAAGTGTCCATCTCTACTTCTCGTTCGACAGGGACGCTATTTTGAGGCCCTAATTGGGTCCTCCTGCTTGACCCTTCCTCAGACGGCCGATGTGCAAAGCGCTGTCGGGTCGGTTGGGCCGAATAATTACCTCGATTTTGAGCTTGCGCGAGGAGTTCTTGCATGGCAGCGTTCTGAGCTGCGATGTTCCGCATGTTTGTGGCCATAGTGGCTACCTCGGCCGCGAGTTGGGCGGTTCTGTTCCTTCTGCGGTACCTGTGGTGGGGTCGCTAATGAGTGACATTTCGAGAAATCTCTTCTTCAGAGGCTTCTCTTGTCCTCCTTGGGTTTACTTCCTCCTCACTGGAGATCATGGTTCGGAGCAGTAAGGCTTTTTCTCTTCTTGGCAAGTTGGGGTCCTACCGATCCTGCTGCCCTCCTTTTTCAAGGATTTCTTGCCGGGCGTTCGAATAGGCTTTTTAGTGGGAAGTTTTCGTGGTTTATGTCGCCCAAATTTCCCACAGACGGCGCCAGACTGTTGACCTCGAAAAACAGATCCGCCACCGAGCCAACAGGTGATATCTTCAAGTCTATCCGTTCCTGCATGAACCACACGACGTCAGTTACACGTGGCCTTTCCCCTAAGAGGTGGGGACGGCCACGGGCACTCCGACGGTCAAGTCAGCGTAGGATTAGCCGGAAATTATTTTGTCGATCTCCAAGTTTTCACTCGAAGGCCGTTTACGGGATTTGGGGAACAAGTGTCAATATAGGGAAGCAAAAAGAGACGGTACCAGGTTTCTTTTTTTCTCTCTTCTTTTCTCTCAAGAAGCCGATCCCCCTTTTCGAGCGCAAGGGTGTAGTATTTATACCGGGTGTGAGAAGAGGAGGGCCGTTGGATGGGGAGGCACGTGTAGTTAGATTATTAGGGCCCGTCCCATCGTAGGCGTCAACTTGTATTTCCGTAGGTTGGCTGGCATTAAGTGCTTCTGGCTGATTTGACCGTTTGGGTTCTGCCACATATCCCATCAATCACGGACTTGACTGCAAAGATCTCTGTACGGGAGATCTTTGCCGGGGCGAGGCGGAAAGGGGACCATGTGCAAACAGCTCGTCCTCTGCGCAATCGCCTCGGACCGCGTGTGGCACGTTACCCTGCCGACACGTGGAGTTTGAGCTGCTAATCGGTTCTCACCTGTAACAGATCTTATATCATGACCACCTTAATGTAAGATTCAGGTTCACAGAGCTCATTTTAAAGGTGATAAGAATGATGTCGTTGTCAAGGTACGGAAAGTTGCACATTAGCTTGCAGTCATGACTTCTGCCTAAGGTATTAATTGTCTTATCATTTTAGGTGCAACATCCTGGTGTTCAGGAATTGATGATGACTGATATTCACAACTTGCAAGCTTTTGCATTATATATGCAAAAGACAGATATAAAATTCGATCTATATTCTGTAACCAAGGAAATGGAGAGACAGGTACTCAATCGTCTACAATTATTTGATGATAACCACTTGAATTTTGTTCTTCATGGGCCCTTTTGCTGATAATCCTGGCTGCTAGTTTTGGCTTATCTCTTCTATCCAAGAAATGTTGTGTAGTCGGACGCTGGTTTTATGATTTATATAAAATGATGAAAAGTGTACATCATTTGGCCTTTGAATCCTGTTATAACAAGTTTATGACCAGATCAATAACAATGCTTTATGCCAATAATCAGTATTTCTCTCATCGTTTTGCTTTTGGTGTAAGTAAATAACCTTGCTTTAGCCTTTTCTTACATGGTATTACTCAATGTTGTTTTTGCACGTGCCATCTAAGATTGGACGTGAATTCAACTTGGAGGCTGATGCTATGGAAAGAATTCACCATTTTCTCTATGAAGATAACAAAAAGCCCCCGGCTTTGGTGCCATGCATGATGCGAGATATGGTCACTAAGTATGGTTGTAGAGTAATTCCTTTGGTTAAACATAAATTAAATCGTATGAAGACAATGTCTTCCGAAGTGCGAGTAATGGCTCAACTATTTAACATCAGATTGTTGCTTTAAATTTGTTTGAGCTCTCTTATGTCTTTAAGACTCGTTAAAATTTAGATACTAGGGATTGTGCACGTTTTTAGACGTCCTTACAATGTATATCTATGTTAAAAATTCTATGCATTCCAAAATTAATTACCACTTTATAATATTTATTTCTTGTCTTTCCGCCCCCTGTATATTTATCATCTCAATTTTTTGAAGTCCTCTTCGTGTGTAAGAGGTTGGTTCATCAATTCAGTTTTATGAAATGGAAAAGATATAGTGATATTTCTTTTTACTTGTCAAATTCTACGCTGCTTAATTGTTGATGCTGTTAATTTTATCCACATCTGTTGTGACTTGTTTAACCTATTGATAGGAGGGTTCTAGCGATGGAATCCCCATCCTGAAGCTTGGTGATCAAATAGAAATAAGAGGGATAAATCCCAGTGGTAAGGTAGCTGCAGCAGCAAAGAAGTATGCCCCTAGATCATCCCAGAGCGTTTGAGATCATTTTTTTTTCCTTTCACAATTATAGGGTACTCAACTGAACTTAACAAAGCCCTTATCCCATACATTTCCAGAGTCGGCTAAGTATTTATGAATTAAAATATCATCTCACACCACTTTCCCTTTCTTGTTCATAGTCGTACTAATGCAGAATCCTCTTTGTTGTTCTTTTCCTTTGTAATCTTTTACCCATTCCTGGCCTATTTATTTTCAGCTTTTCTGTAATCTTCATAAGGTCAAACATATTGGAAAATCGACACTGGTATTTCTGTACGCAATGACACATTCTTAAACAAGATTGCAAAGTAATCCTTAAGATACATTTTTCTTTACATTTTTGGCAATATCTTGACGAAACTTCTGAAATAATGCTGGAGCATGTTCTTCCCATGGAAGTCTCAAGTCTCAACCTTTGTTTTTGAAAATCTTAATGTTATCGGTTATCCTGATCTGGCACTATTCAGAACTTTGTGTAGTCCTTGTGTTCCTAATTTCTTTTTTCTGTATTTGGCAGTGATTTACTGTATGGGAGATGAGGTACCAGAAAAGTCATTCTCTAATCCAGTTATTTCAAAATGCTGGAACATCCTCAAATGTTTGACACTTGCTTATGGACAAATGATACTTAGGAATAGTTTCTTTTGTGCAGATCCTCATCCCTGAAATATTCTGATCTGCCGAGGTTCTCAGGCAAGCGCTTATCCAATACTTTCTACCTTAGTGTTTTGCCAATATCTTCTTAGTTTATCTGCTAATATAGTAGTTTTCATGGATGACCATATCTATTCTCTTGATGACATTGTACTATGTTACTGGTGTATTAGGTTGCATTACTTGATTATGGGCAAGTGAAGGATCTCCCTGACAAACTGAGGCTAGGCTATGCTAATCTCGTCCTTGCTATTGCAGATAATGATTCTATAAGGGCATCAGAGAGCTACAGGTTCTACAGTTTGCACAAGGATCTTGTTTTCTATTGATACGTCCATTATATATATTTACATCAGACTTGTCAACTGGTTAAGAGAATCTAATTTTTGACATGAAGAACTGACGAGCTAACTTTTGAGGAAAAATCATCCTAACTTTTTGCGTTATGTGATACCATGTAAGCACGTATCCTGAAAAGAAAAGGTTTGATAGAACAACAATGAGGCGCCAATGCTACGAGAATTTGGCACATTTTCCCCCATTGCTGTGGGTAATTGGCATTAAAATAATCCTTACTTGGACTAACCCTGAAAAAAAACACCTATATGCAGACATTACAATAGGTCAAGAGAAGTGATAATTTATTCACCATAGTAGGAGTATTACATTGATCTTTGAAATACCAAAATTTTAAAGTGCAAAATTATACCAATAAGCGTATCCATTTTTCTGATGTATTTGACATTCTGTCTTTCTTTGTAACATTAGGGAGCTTGGCATAGATACATTGAGCAATTGTGAGGATGAGCAAAAGGAACTGTTTAAAATGGCACAAACTATGTTTGATACAAAGCTACCTCCTGGTGTAACGATGTTGCAACCTTTCTCGGAAGATTCTTCAATTAAAAAAAATTGTTGTTCAGGTATCAAAATATTTTAGCGTTTGATGACTTGAACCAATCCTACTCTGGTTGTTTTAGATAAAAAAATGTAAAGAATACATTTCTTTAAGTTTCTTGCCTAGCTTGAATGAATGTCATCAGTTTCCTGATTTTGAATGCATTTCTTTTGTTTCTTTTGTTATCTAGTGTTAAAACTGATAAAAAATAAAAAAATAAAAAATTACATGTAAGATATTATTGTATTGTATCCTCTGAATTTAAAAGCATTTATTGGCTTAATGGCGCGGAAAAATGAATCGACGGCATGGATCAAGTGATCACTATGTATGGTTAAGTCACCTCATCTAAAAGTTTGAGTTTGTTAGAATGAGGAGAAATTTATTTATTTATATTTATATCTTCAACCCGTTCCTCATACAAATCCGATTTATTTTCTTTTTATAAATGAGTAGCGTTAAGAACTGATTCTGGATGTTTGAATTTCTGATATCACGCAGAATCACCCTTCTAAAACTTAAGCTATTAGAAGGGACAAAATTATTTATTTATAATTATATTTTCAAGAATTCGATTTCCTTATTATGTTACGGTGATATTAGGCTTTCCAGGAGGAACTCTTTTGTGTTCTTCGTACAGTACATCTACTGAGAGGACTTAGTGTTGGACTTGGGGTTAACTATACGTGTGCAGAACAGTTGAGACCAATTGCTAAAGAAGCCCTGTAGTGCAGAACAGTTGAGACCAATTGCTAAAGAAGCCCTGTACCTTGCCGAGTGCCGGGAGACACACAGGTAACATCTTCAACTCTGAAAGTACATAAATAGTTCCCAGTAGTTTATTGCGATAAACATGAATTAAAACTCTCATTTCTCCTTTTGTGCATTGTAGTCGGAGTCGCTGTCCTCCATGTAAGAGCATGTTTGGCTAAGCTTCGGTTACTTACAAGTAAATAAATTTGATTTAAATACAATGATCAAAATTGAAAACGGATAAATTATTTATGTTGGCACTAACGAAAGAATTACTTTCAAAATAAGTAACTTTGAGCTTCTTTTCGCAATATTATTTCTTTTGTTATGTGAATAGCAGATTCAGACGTATGGATGTGATTTTGGAAATGAAATTAGTTCAATTAAAGTGGCAGTGGGTATCATTCTGATATTTTCCTTAAATATTGCCTATTTTGTACCTAATTTTCAGATAAAGATCTCAAGAACATGCGTAAGCGTGGTATATTGAGAAGAATGTTTAGGAGGTAGTCATCATCTAACAGGGTGCAGCCGTGCAGGCACAAGTCAACCTGGAAATCTAATACTCTTGCTCTGGTACACCGTATTGAGTTCTTTACTACTTGTGCCATGAACATACTTGTTGTATCTATCATTTTTTCACATCATAATACTCGAGCTTGCAGAAAATGCGTATTAGAAAATTTTGAAGGTCTAATTTTTTATACGTCGACTTGGGTTTGGTGGTAAATCTGTCAATGCAAAGTGATACTAACAATTGAGTTGATTTTTATTCTCATTTCTTCAATTTCTTTCTTTCAACTATGGAAACCTCCAGTTTTGTTAATGGTTAATGGAGAACCCTATTAGTATCTTGATGTTTTGGATATTCGAATAAGCCTGTGTTTACTGGATTAAGTTTGACGGGTTTTATGCCATCATGATCCAGTCTCGACAGATTTAAAATGCTGTGAGAAAATGGTTTGATTTGAAGCAATTCTAGTTTTAGAAGTATTTTCCCCAATGTTTGGAGCTTACATTTGTACAGAAATATGAAAATGTGCAGCATGTTTATATTTCTGTTTGTTATGGAATGACAATTGCTATACTGGAATTCTGGGAAGTATAAGTCGAACAAAAGTTGAGGTCCATAAAAGAATCTCTTGAAAGTCGAGACTCATGAAACATAACTATCACCCAAATGACGAGTGCCTTTCTGAACTTGTGAAGTGATTGCATCGTAAACAATAGAACAAGTACATTATTAACACAAAAACATGGTTCGATTCACTTACACGTTTTGCTTTTAGTGATGTTAGGATACAAAGAAGTATATGTCGAACAATTGTAAAGGTTCAAAATAGTCTCCCAAAACCTCCCTCACTTCCCCCAACTAGTCCCCGTTCGAATATCAATATCAGACTAGTTAGTATATACTTCCTCTCTTCCGTTCAACTTCTAATCCCTTTTCTATGCGCAAACTGGACTAAGGAAGGAAAGTTTCTTGACCCAAAGGCCATGTTTGGGATAGTGTTTGCTTCTGCTTCTTGTAGAGAGCTTCATTAGTAATGCTATTGGATATCTTGACCCAATTAACCTTGTTGGAATTGGGTGAAAAATACAACTTTTTTCGTGCATAATCGAAGTCTGAGCAGAACTCATGGGCTAAGGTGCTTGAGCTTACTGGATTTGTGGCCAAATGTCATAGTTTAAGCAATCAAATTGTCTTGTTTAGAATAGTAAGTTAGGACTTCTAATTTTCCTTTAAAAGCTAGAACATGATTTTATTGTAACTTGGTTTTTTTTTTTTTTTTAATGTAAATTCACGATTTCAATTAGGGCCAGCTTGATTGGCAAATGTGGAAGAGCTTTTCAATTCTATGTAAGTTTGAAAATAAAATATCAAGTACCCCATATGAATACATTTTCCATGAATTGGCAAAAAAAAAAGTTTAAAGTTGTTGTACCTTGGAATTCGAACTTCATTTCTACTTTCGTATCAAACAGCCAAAGTAGAAATTGAATTCCTCGGATGTAACATTTTCCATGGAATTTAAACCAATGAAACGGACCCTTATAGTGAATCAATTGATATTTGATGGCCATATTCTCGGTATTCAACTAAACAAATGTGTGTTTGGAGTGTTAATCATCTTCTACATATTTCGCTGCATGAATCAGGAAATCACTGTGCATTAGCTTCCTCTAAAAATCTACTATACAACAGATCATTGTTGGAAAATAATTCAAACAGATTAAAAGACAGCTTCTTAACGTCAAAATTCACTTTTAGCTTCTCAAAAACCGTCTCAAATGGGCCCTAACTCTGGTTAGTCGATGAACCATAATTTATCCTAGAGAAATTAAGCCCCTGTTTGATATCCATTAATTTCTCTTTCTCTTTTTCTTTCTCATTCTTCATTTCAACCACACATTCTCCAAATAAAATAATATTACACACAAATCAAAAACTTTTCATCACTTTTCCACCACACATTCTCACATCAATAACTATTCCAAAATTTTTATTTCTCCCAAAATGAGTTTCAAACAGGAGCTAAGTATAATTCTCCTCGTAACGTGCACAATGCATTATAATTCCAGGATTTTAGTCTCTAGACTCATTCTCTTTAAACTTAATTGGTCATCAACTACAAGGAATGCAAACTGCGTACAGAATACAATTCTTGTTTGATAAACGTATGATTTACAGAATATGCCATCCCCGCAATATGCTAATAATGATTCACAAAAATACAGAACTGCAGAATTTTGATATGTGATATAAATGTAAACAAGACCAAAGTTTACTGTTTTAGAAATAGCGACGAAGCATCTTTTACCGCCCTTTTTTGACTTATATAACTCAATAATTATGCGATTATCTGCATAAAATATTCTACCTTTTTTTCTTTTTTCTTTTTTAACCTTAATACATGCATGAAATGTGGATTAGATAGTAGTGAGCAGACATACTGAGCTAAGGGTCTTTCCTATTGTATTGATATCCCGAGTAAATGGCCTCTTGCTAGGCATCATGGTTGAGCTTATGATTCATGCTTCCCATTGGTGGCCAACAACTCCATTGTTTGTGTAAGCAGAATCAAATTCCAAATCATATCATGATGAAGCAATTGTAGAGACGAATCAAGTAGATTTTGATCCACTAGACAAAATGCAAGAGACTAGTACTAAATAAGAAAAAGAACTGAAAATCTGGTCTCTTATATTGACTTTTACGATATAATACTGTTATCGAATATGCACTTAATATACAAAACTTAATGTTTGAAAATATGGATTAGACAGTAGTGGATAATAATATCAAGAAAAACAAAGAAATTGTTCAGTACCGTGTACAACATGCCCTAAGGTCATGTGTTGTGCATTGTTTTGAGTGTCCAAAAATATTACAAGTACATTTTCCTTAACGACGTCCTCTCTATTTTTCTATGCTGAACATGCTATTAAATGAAAATAAAAATAGTATTATAAGCATAGGAAGATTTAAAAAAAAAAGTTACATTTTTACGGTTACATCTTAACCTAAGGCATTAAAACTATGCGTTAACCAAAAAGGCTGGAAACGACTAGGTAGCAAGATGCCAAAAATATAGTTCCAAAATAAAGTAGCAAGAACTATGGAGAAAATTAAATATATAAAGGAGACCCCATTATTCTTTTTTAATGCTAAACTTTTTTTTTCTTGATTTTCTTCTTTATAGGAGACAAACCATTTAAACCATTTTTTTTGTCCTGCTTTCCTTTGGCTTTATAGTATGTTCAAAACTTTCTAGTTTTCATCGAACAAGAAAATGAAGCTTTTTTCCTATATAAGTTGCTTTTCTTGTTAAGTGGTTCTTTCAAGAGCCTTGTTGTAGATTCAAGGAGAGAGAGAGAGAGAGAGAGAGAGAGAGAGAGAGAGAGAGAGAGAGAGAGAGAGAGAGAGAGAGAGTAAATATATGGCCTATAGTTTCTTTTCTGAGGGTTCAAACATTAATAGAAGAAAATTTCCTAGTAAGTACTCCATCCTGCCCATATTAGAGAATGCCACTGTCAACTGGTTCCAGAATTTGCCGGATGAAAGTGGCGATTTCAAGAGGCTGAAGAGGACTACAAGTGCTGGCGAGTTCATTGAAAGTAATGCCAGCAATGGTAGCATAACGCGTGCCAATAGCACGAGTAGTTTGAGCAAGCTTCAATTTCGCGATCATATATGGACGTATAGTCAACGGTATCTAGCAGCTGAGGCCGTGGAAGAGGCGGCAGCAGCCATTATTGGTTCCGAGGATGGGGAGAAGGAAGAACAGGTCAATGAGGATGGAATGAAATTAGTCCAACAGCTCATTTCTTGTGCTGAGGCTGTGGCTTGTAGGGACAAATCACACGCCTCGTTTCTATTATCTGAGCTTCGGGCTAATGCTTTGGTGTTTGGCTCGTCCTTTCAGCGTGTGGCATCGTGTTTTGTCCAGGGACTTGCTGATAGGCTGGCTCTGGTTCAACCCCTTGGCACGGTTGGTTATGTTACATCTAAGATGAACATTGTGGAATATGGTTTGGAGAGAAACGATGAGGCTTTACGCCTCGTTTATGAAATTTGTCCACACATTCAGTTTGGGCATTTTGTAGCCAATTCTTCAATATTGGAAGCCTTTGAGGGAGAGAGTTCAGTGCATGTAGTGGACTTGGGCATGAGCCTTGGCCTACCACACGGTTACCAATGGCAAGGCCTGATCCAGAGCCTTGTTAAGCGTACCGGGCCACTTCCTCGACTTCGCATCACCGCCGTCTGTCCGTGTGTCGAAAAGCTTCAATCCATAGGAAATGAGCTTCAGACTTATGCACAAAGCCGAGGGCTGTGTTTGGAGTTTTCAGTCGTTGAAAGCAACTTGGACAACCTTAAACCCGAACAAATCAAGATACTTCCCGGGGAAGTCCTTGTCGTTAACAGCATCCTTCAACTACATTGTGTGGTCAAAGAAAGTCGAGGCGCGCTGAACTCAGTTTTGCAGATAATCCACGACCTCTCCCCAAAGGTATTAGTCCTAGTCGAGCAGGACTCGAGCCACAATGGTCCGTTCTTTCTAGGAAGATTCATGGAAGCGTTACATTATTATTCAGCAATTTTCGACTCCCTTGATGCTATGCTGCCTAAATATGACACGAAACGTGCTAAGATGGAACAACTTTACTTCGCTGAGGAAATCAAGAACATCGTCAGCTGTGAGGGGCCGGCTAGGGTAGAAAGGCACGAAAGGGTCGACCAATGGCGCCGGAGGATGAGCCGAGCCGGATTTCAGACTGCACAGTTAAAAATGCTGACTCAAGCCAAGCGATGGCTGAATAACATTAATGCAATTGAAGGCTATACCATTGTGGAAGAGAAGGGCTGTTTGGTGCTGGGGTGGAAATCTAAGCCTATTGTGGCTGCTTCTTGCTGGAAATGCTGAAAATAATCACTTTTTTAATCATCCTACCAATAAGATAAGACTACAACCAAAGATGAATTGTAGATTGAAGTGCAAATAAGTAATTTCTGTTGATTTGGTGTGTAAAATTTGGCATATAGGTAAAAAGTGAACATTTCTTTCGTTCTTTGATTGCAAAGAGAAGATTAGCTTATTTTTATTAATTCCTACAAGAAAATAAGCTAATTCAGTGTGATGTGATCAGATATATTGTTTCCTCGCGCGCTCTTCAATAATGTCTCCAAAGTTGTATAAATCACAGCTAAATAACTTAATCCAATTATAAAAATAAGTGATTCTCTTGTCTGCACATAGCTCCTTAGTCAAAGACAAAATTGCAAATTATAAAAGGGCATGTTTGATACTTTGTAGACATCATATCTGATTCAGTTTACTTAAAAACATTTCAAAAAGTTTTTACTTTTAAGTTCTATGTAACTTTTGAGTTTACATCTATGTATGTCAAATCTTTCGTCTCAAATATGTTTCTCGCTAATTTTAAAAAAGGAAAGTTTGCACAATTAGTCCTCAACCTTCTGATTGAGTTACAATTAGACCTCCAACTAATTAAAAATAAGCAAGTTGATTTTCAACTTTCAAAATAGGTGCATTCGCTTGTGTCCATATACGAAAGAAACTGTCCAATCTAACTTCAAGATGGCATGCAACCCTTTCATGTACACTTTTTAAAAGGTAAAGCTTAATTGTAATAAATAAAAAAATGAAAAATGAACAGTTTTTTTAACAATTTGGCATACTCTATATCTTGTTCCATAGGATATAATCTATATTCTATACCGTTGTACATTATAAAAGAGGAAAAATAAATTGATATCTTGTCTATTAATTCTTACGTAACATCCATTAAGTGTCAAAATGAATAAAAGTTATCAAATCCTCTATCAATTACGATTCTTCGCAGTAAAACTTTGATTGTTGAATAAAATTCTCAAAATATATCTATCATTTAACATAACTTTAACCTCAAAATTAGCGATTGATGTGAAATTTCAACATTTTAGAAGAAATTTTGCTCATATATTATCCCAAAAATATAATCCACAAGACACATCTTGGGGACTTAATGGACACCACTTCGATTATGTATAATTTATTAATCAAGTGACCAATTTTGAACATTTAATACTTTAACGACCAAGAATAATGCTATTTAATATTTATCACGTGTTCATCATCAATATATGTGACAATGATCCTTTGATTCATTGTTCAATGATTAAAGTACATCACAATTTCATTGAATCATAAATTAAAAAGCCCACTTCCACCCAAACAGTCAATGACTAATGAGCACCATTGGCAATTAATAGAATTAGTCATGATCAACCAATAGAATAAGAAAAATATTTTAATGACTAATTTGAAGTTTTGTACAAACTTCAGTGATGAAACGATAAAATTACTCTTTAATATTTGATTCACACGCAGCGCATTATAACCTTGGTTAGGTGCAGCATATGGGCAGCGCATTTTAACCCTGATCAGGCGCACAGAGAGATTGGAGAGAGAGAAACAATGGCGTCCCTGGCAGTCAACCCAGTTATAGCTTCCACAACAACTGCAAGAAATGGCAGCTTATCCTACGCTCCTTCCCACAAACTTAACCTACGCACCTCCCACCTAGCAGCATTCCAATCAATCTCCCATCTTCTCACTTATTCCCCATCCTGTCCCTATGCCTCCAAAAAACTTCATAAACCCCATATCTTCCTCCCACACTTAGTTGCTTCCCTGGTAAGTGTGTGTGTCTGCACATTTTAGCATTTGAAATCAGATTCCTATAACTTATATGGGATTTTATGTTCTTGTTTAGTTAACCCCCATTCTAAAAGTGTGTGTGTGTGTGTGTGGGGGGGGGGGGGGGGGGTATACGTATCTTAGCATTTGTGATTAGATTTCAAAAACCCATGTGGAATTTTATGTTATAGTTTAGTTGCTTTCATGTTAAATGTGTGGGTGTATGTGTGTGCGCATTTAGCATTTGTGAATAGAATTCAAGAACCCAAATGGAAATTAGCCCCTGTTTGCCCCCATATTCTTAAAACTCATTTTCAATCACACATTTCATCAACTTTTATCAAAATCTATCGAGAATCTGGCCGAATGTTCTTGTTTAGTTGCTTCCATGTTAATTTTGTGGGGGTGTATATATGCACATTTTAGCGTTTGTAATTGGATTTCAAGAACCCATATGGAATTTTATGTTATTGTTTAATTGCTTCCTATCAAGGGATAAAAATCTCATATCGAATAAAAATGAAAACACGGACAACTTATAAAGGTTTCAACTACTCCTCCTAATCAGATTAACATTTTATAATGGAAACATTAAACTCCAACGAACAATTTAATTTGATTAAGATTCAAAAAAAAAAAAAGAGCAAACAGATTTCAAAGTTGATTTGATCAAACGAGCCATTATCTTGTGGGAGCATGTTAAGGAATAAAAATCTCACTTCAAATAAAGATAAAGCATAGACTAACTCATAAAGGTTTGGGTTATCCCTCTTAATAAGATTGACCTTTGAAGATAAAATTCCAAATCTTAACACTTACCATGGCAAGTGTGTGGATGTGCGCGTGCGCTCATGCAGTTTGGCATTTGTGATTAGGTTTCTAGAACCCATATAGAATTCTATGTTCTTTTGTAGTTGCTTCAATTTCAAGTGTGTGGGTATGTTGTGTGCGTGCACGCATTTTAGCATTTGTAATTAGATTTCAAGAACCCATATGGAATTTTTTTGTTATTGTTTAGTTGCTTCCGTGGTAGTATCTACGTATGTGCGTGTTTTAGCATTTGTAAATAGATTCAAGAACCTATATAGAATTTATTGTTCTTGTTTAGTTGCTTCCATGATAAGTGTGTGGGTGTGCATGCACATTTTACATTTGTAATTAGATCCCCTGTTTGACCTCAATTTTTTAAAACTATTCAACCATACATTTTATGGGACCTGGAACTTTTATCAACTCATCAACTGTACATTTCTTCAACTTTTATCAAAAATCTATTAAAAATTTGATTTTTATCCAAACCAAATGGGGGCTGAATTTTAAGTTATTGTTTAGTTGCTTCCATGGTAAGTATGTGGATGTGTGCATCTCATTTTAGGATTTGTGATAGATTTCAAGAACCCACATGGAGTTTTATGTTCAGTAATTCCTTCCATGGTAAGTTTGTGGGTGTGTGTGTGTGCACATGTTATCATTTGTAATTAGATTTCAATAACCCATATTTAATTATATTTATTGTTTAGCTGCCACCATGGTAAGTTTGCATGTGCACTTTAGCATCTTTGATTAAATTTCAAGAACCCATATAGAATTTTATGTTCTAGCTAAGTTGCTTCCTTCGTAAGTGTGTGCACGTGTGCATTTTAGCATTTGTGATTTGATTTCAAAATCCCTTATGGAATGTTATGTTATTGTTTAGTTACTTCTGTGGTAAGTGTGTAGGTAAACGTAGGCGCATTTTAGCATTTCTGATTACATTTTGAGAACCCTTATGGAATTTTTGTTCTTGTTTAGTTGCTTACATGGTAAGTGTGTGGGCATGTATAATTAGATTTCAAGAACCCATATGTAATTTTATGTTCTTGTGTAGTCGCTTCCATGGTATGCGCATTTCAGCAATTGTGATTAGATTTCAAGAACCCATGAGGAATTTTATGTTCTTGTTTAGTTGCTTCCATTGTAAGGGTGTGTTTATCTCCCATTATTGACAAAGAATGATGTAATGAATAGTATTTTTTGGAGAATGTGTGGTTGAAATTTAAAGTAAATCTATTGGTTTGTGTGTAGAATATTTTATTGGGTAAATGTATGGTGGAGATTGTTTACTGTAGAAAACAATGTTTGATAAAATGGTAGACAACCTTGGGCTAAGTGTGTGGTTGTGTGCATGTATGCGCATTTGTGGTTAATTTCAAGAACTCTTATGGAATTTTATGTTCTTTTTTAGTTGCTTCCATGGTAAGTGTATGGGTGTGCATCAATGTGCATTTTAGCATTTGCAATTAGATTTCAAGAACCCATAAGAAATTTTGTGTTCTTGTTTAGTTGCTTTCATTGCAAGTGTGTGGTTGTGTGTCTATGCGCATTATGATTTTGATTTCAGCTATGATGCATTGATATGGATACGGATACGTATGTCGGACACGATACTTGTCAGATATGTCGATACGTGATTTTTCAAAAAGTACTGACACGATAATTAAAATCTTTAAAATTCTTCGTGTATATAGTAAAAATTTAGTTTTTTACTTGTTATTAATTTTTCAAGTTTTATTGATCAATTTTTTTTACAGGAAGTTGAAGAGACTTATATTATGATTAAGCCAGATGGGGTTCAACGTGGCCTTGTAAGATTTCATTAACTGTTAAGCCCTTGTTTGTTTCACATTCTTTCAAAACTCTTTTTTCTACGTGCTTATTTTCAACCATACATTCACTCAATAAAATATTTTACATGTAGACCCAAAATCTTTTCCTATTTTTTAACCACACATTCTTCAAAAAATCAGTATTTAAAACAATATTTTTCCAAAAAAAAAAAAAAAATGGCCACCAAATAAGGGCTAAATTATGAATATGATAAAAATTGGGAATAAATTAGGGTTCTTGATGAGTGTTTTGACTTTTGAGAAGGTGATTTTGAATTATACTTATTCTTTGTAGATTGGAGAAATAATTTCAAGATTTGAGAAAAAGGGGTTTAAGCTAAAAGGATTGAAGCTCTTCCAATGCCCCCAAGAATTAGCTCAGGTTTGTTTATAATAGACTTTCTTGCATTTATAATTTTCATAACTATCTTATGCAAGAAAGGTTATGGATCGTTAGTTTAACATAATACATGCTTAATTATATGTTTGTCACTAATTTGGTTTGAATCTGGCTCTAAATCAGGTATTTGATGTAAATTGATTGTATTAGCATATGGTTATCTTGATTTTGCTGGAAATTTGAACTCATGGGCAACATAACTCGATAGATCTGTCTTCTTTGCAATGAATTTTCGGCAACATTGAGCATAATAAGTTTCGCATTATTCCCGACTAAGTTACTTTAAAGTAACTTTTACCTTTTTTTATGGGTTTAGCCGAACAACCTCACTGCTTCTCGTTTACATATGTGATGGTTGTAGGAGCATTACAAGGATCTGCAGTCAAAGCCATTCTTCCCGAAACTGATTAACTACATTACCTCGGGCCCCGTCGTGTGTATGGTATAATTCTCCTCTTTTGCTCCCTGTTTTTCTATATGCTAAGTATAAACCAATTCTGAATGTGGTTGTCATAGTTTGTTTTCTTGATAAATTAGTTATAATTTTGTCGACTAGGCCTGGGAGGGTGTTGGTGTCGTTGCATCAGCTCGTAAGTTAATTGGAGTGACAAATCCGCTTAATGCTGAACCGGGCACAATCAGAGGAGATCTTGCAGTTCAAACTGGAAGGTCAGGACACTGGATTTTTAACACATAACTCTCAATCCTGACAGAATACATTTAAGGATTTTTATTCTATCTTATTGACATCTTTCTAATCATTTATGCTCAAAACTGTATGCTATCCCATTGGCAGGAATGTGGTTCATGGCAGTGACAGTCCTGAGAATGGCAAGCGTGAAATAGGTAAAATTTGCATTCTGCTTGTTAAATCTTGTTCATTGTGCATTTCAGTTTCGTAATGTTTTATTAGTCAATTTCGTGTTATTCAACTACAAAGCTAAGTTTGATACCACTTACACCAAAACTAATTTAAGGTTCATATGTTGCATAAAATTGCCGACCCCAAATTTGTTGGGAATAAAGCTTTAGTTTGTTGTGGCGATGTTTGCATAAAACTGAAAAGTAGATGGATTATTTGATCTGGAACCAATCTGCTCAAGATCTCTTTGTAACCTCATTATTAAATTAATCCCGCTTGGATTGATCAACGTGGTAGCCATGCGTTTTAAAGTCATTTCTTATGTTCAAAAATATGTCTGGCCTGAAAAATGATGTCGGAATTTATTTTGTTAACTGTGGATGTTACTGGAGACTAGAAGGGGAAGTTTCATCCTTTTTCTGGTAAGAAGAAGACCTATTCATGGCAGAATATGCTTTGGGATTTCTATCTTGTACCATAATTTGTTTAATGCGTGTTTGGGAAGTAATTAAATTAAAATTTAAGTGATTATAAGTTGTGGATAAAAAGTGTCGCTTCCCAAACATTTTTACGTGTAGTCTTGGTCAGCAAGAGTTGACCAATAGTTGCATTTGTCATTATACTTATTTGAAGGCAACACTTGTGTTGCTGTTACTTCCAACCATGAACCAATAAAAGAATCACTTGTTTCAAATCTTACGTATTTACTCATAAGTAAACATTTTTAAGCTCAGCCAAACATGATATAATTCACATTTGCTTTCGGGTTTTGCAGCTCTCTGGTTCAAAGAGGGAGAACTATGCGAATGGACACCAGTTCTAGAGCCATGGCTGACGGAATAGTATTTTTATGCATTATTGCTCTTGTATTGTTTTCGGGGTTCTTTTCCAGCCATCTTGAGGACTGATTCGTCCACTTTTTTCTAACTTTATAGAGGTACATTCAACACTTAAATATTGTACTCGATTGCATTAATTAAGAAAAATAAGGTCAAATTTTATTTGTTGTATGGTATAGTCATTCCCAGAAGAAAAATAACTCCCAATTCTCATTGCTCCTTTGTCAATTGATTTTGCCTATATGATTGTTCAATCTAGTCCAATACTATCAAGTTTTACTTCATTAATAATCAGAGTTCTTAATCAAATTTTGATTATATTGAGATTAAGGTCAGTTCAAGTGGTAAGTGCGAAATCTTATCAGATCAGTAACTTGGATTCGAGTCTCATTTAGGGGAATGGTGAAATTAAAAATAAATAAAAGTTGATCTTATTAAAATGAAAAGTCCCAAAAAGCACACAATTGGTGAAATAATTGTTGTGGAAATTAGAAGACGAGAGATTTATTTCCTGAGTTTTGGTGATGAAAACTCCTGTCTCTTGGTTTTCTTCACCGGAAAATGCTAGCAACACTAATATGTAACCAATGGTTCACAAGGATTACACCAAAAACACCACTCAACAGATCCCTCAAGAGCATTCTTCGATCCTCAAAGATCAAAGACAATTTTCATGTGCGAATAATTTTTGGATATTGTGGGTTTGTTCTTTCACGCTACTGTTATCGCCATCATAGAATCTCAATCCAACGACATATATTAGGATGGGTAATTCTAGATGAACAGGGCCAGTCCGTATATCAAACCTCATAGTAGGACATGCAAAAATCAAATCACTTTTTGGTGTCATCAATCAAGATTCTCTATCAACAAAAGGGCATTGGCGTGTGTACTACTTACCCTGTTGTCCCAAAGAGATTTTGAAAAATAAATTAGTAGAAATTTTTTATCTTTGTATGAAGAGAATAAAAGTTTCTTTTAGTGGGGTTGCCGTGTGAGTTTTTTAAGGATAAATCTCGCATCGGTTAAATATTGAAATATATATCAATATATAAGAGTTTATGTTATTTTTAATAAGGTTGACATTTTAAAATGGAATACTAATTTTTAATATAATATAAGTCAATTAGGATTCAATGGGCATTTCGATCTGTTAAAACTCAAAAACGAGCACACAAATTTCAAGATTGATCTATTAAAACGAGCCATCTTCTTGCGAGGAACATGTTAAGAGATAAATCACATATCTATTAGATATAAAAGTATAGACCAACATATAAGGGTTTAAACTACTACTTTTAATAAAGTTGACTTTTTAAGATAGAATCTCAAATTAATAAAGATCACTATCAAAGGTCAATGCTTGATTTGAAGTTGCAACAAGAAGGGTGACTCTTATTGGCCATATGTCATTCTTATAATAAATTATAAGTAGTAGATTTCAAAAAACTTGTGACCAAAAAGTAAGTAAAAGTTGTGGATACAATGAAATGTACAAATAAAAATAGAGTTTGGCGAAAATATATTCAATTATAAGCATGGACAAACATGGGCACAATTTAATGATTTTGCTATTAGAATCCACCGAGTTCAAGAGGGATGTAAGATTTGAATCCAATCCATGACATGTGTGAGAAACGCAAGTTCGATCCTAACAACACCTAGAAGGTGGTAAATATGTGTAATATGCAGAATTTAAAAATATATTGAATTAAACAGCAACAAATTACTTTGAATTCTTAACTAGATGATTAAACATACAAGTCAATTTGTCCTAAGTTGAATTACTGCAGTTGTATAATAAATAATAAATAGTAAAGCAGTAAATCAAACACCGAGATGTTCACTGAGAAACCCAACTGGAAACAACTCTGTGTACTTTGTCAGACAATCCACTATAAACGATCTTAACAACTTTCAATCAATCGGACTAGACGACCCGTACTATTTGACCACCAGACTGCACTCCTTACAGCTCTCCATGTATCTCATGCTCCCCTGCATCAATCTTAGCTGCGTTGTCAAAGCTCTCCGAGGAATCTGCTACCCTGCAGCACTCCCAACCTTGTAAAGTCGTTTATCACATGTGGTTCACGAAGAACAACCCGTTCTTCACAGACAGGAACTCCTGCCAACTTCTTTCGATCTTCAGAACTCTGATCAGATGAATAGAAAGTGATTTTTTTTTATTTGAATATTGGATCTGATGTTTTTCTCTCAAAAGATCTCACACAAAATGAAGGTTGAAAGCAATAACGTTGAGGATTCACTCTCTAAACTTTTTCTCTCAATATTCAACCTTAGGAAAAAAACGTACAGGTGAATTCTATATTTATAAGTAGGTCAATAAATGAATGGGATGGGTAAAAAGTTTTGAAATCGCGAAATAAAAAATTCTCGAACAACACTGTCGCTCGAGCGAGGGCCCAACGATAGTTGAGCGACAGCCTGTCGTTTGAGCGAAGGAGGGACGACGGTCTAGCGACGATGTTTCTGCTTTTGTAGCTCAAGTCAACCTTGACGACAGTCCAACGAAAATTCACGTCATTTTCCTCCTCCTTCCAAACTCGAAACCCTAGACCTACTAACTAACTTTTGAACAAATTGCACATTACTCCTTGAACTTTTACATCCTATCAAATTAAGTCATTTTGTCCACAAAATCTGTCAATTACAAAATCAACTAAAACCTAACGGTGTGAATGAAGGCATTGATATATATATATATATATATATATATATATATATATATATATATATATATATATATATATATATATATATATATATATACCAAAACGTAATAATTTAATAAACAATAAAGAAACACAGAAACTCGCTATTTGTTACTTTGAAGACTATTGGTAAGTGCATACTATGCACTTATTTGGGATTCTATTCTTAATTATTTATTGCTAAATTGAGTGTATATCTAAGTGATTTTGTGTAAAATATGTTAGTGGTAGGAAAATTCCAATTTGAATAAAATTCGCGTTAAAGGGGGCAATTTTGAGCTATTTTGGAGTTGGTTCAGAATAATTAAAAACTAACCAGATGCCATGGGAGTTATTAGATAAAAATAAAAAAGATTAAAAAAAAGGAGCTATCTGAAGAAAATCACAAGTTTCAGTAGGTGAATTCAACTTTTAACAAATTTGAGGACTAAATTATAAACTTTTGGAACTTGTATCAGATCAATAAGTAATGAATTTAGAATGTGGAGGACTAAATTGTGAAGAAATAAAAATGAAAGACTAAAATACAATTAAGAAGAAACCAAAGCTGAACAAAGAGGAGAACACATGAACCAAAACGAATAGAAGACAAACTTTGGGGCTTGCTATCGCATCCCCTTAAATTTCCAAGGCTACCATAAAAATGGTGGCCTGTGCGATCAATTGGAAACCGACGGTAAAAATTATGGCCTTCATTTTAGAATAAAACTCTACTTGTAATGCAATTTTTCCACAATTTTCGTACAATGAGAAGAGAAAAGAGGACTTTTTTTTTATTTTTTTTTGGGTGAAAGTCTTTCAAATCTTGAGTGTGAATGAGAGATTTTTTATAATATTTTATATTTGTACTTTCTACTTAAAAAAGTTAGTACATTGAGATTTTTTTTAAAAGTTATTTAAAGTCATTTTGAATATGCAGTCACTTTTTAAAACTTCTAAAAAATCATTATTTAATATTTTTTAGATGAGAAATGGGGTTAGTTCTGGCAAAAAACTAATTGGATTCATTTAGGAGTCGCAAATAGTTTATGCCAATCCAAGCTTAGGACATAGATTTTGTTGTGAGCCACTCTGTCTAGAGAGACGAGTTGTGGTAGGCCTGGCTCTTGAACTTGCGTGCCAACCCACGTGTATCTTTTAAATTCTTTTCTTTAAAAATTAATAAATAAATAAAAAGCATTACAAAAATGTTCTAAAATCACTTTTACAATTTAACTTTTTTTATTTCATCAATACTATAATAAAGTAGTAAGAATGATAAATAATAAATCATATGGACAAGAAATGTGTTGTTATGGATTAACATTTAACAATAGTTCTTGACAAATCAATAGAATTTCAATTTTCCATTAAGAGGAAATTATATAGTTCATGCCCTAAAATCAAATTGCAACATCTAATGTTATCCTGCAATTTCAGAACTCTAACATTTACTATCTTGGACTATTTTTTGTAGAGGTAAAACTTATTGTTATGGATACCCAAACACTCGTCTCTCTTTGCTTGCCAAAAAGGATCACTCGCTATTAGAGTAATTCTTAATTCAAGTTCAAAGAAGATAAAAATTGCAAACGCTACAAACATCTAGTAACTTGTTATATTGTGGTTCAAAATCTCTTTATTGCTCGGGTTTTGTGAAGTTTGCAGCAGGTAGGTGATATCTGAAGATGGAGAAATGACGAGAAAAGTTGTTGAACTCAACTAAATTGTTATCTAAATGAAAATGGATACACAGGCGCCTATTTATATACAAAACTGAATGAGTAAAAGACATAAATAATCCTATACAATATTACAAATCTCAATACTCCCCATCAAGATGGAGAGTATATATTCAAAGTTCCCATCTTGCTAAGTAACATCTTGAATTTTACTCCAGCTGATTCTGCGAAGAGGTATGCAACATTTTTACTTCTCCCAACTGCACTTTGTCTCTTACAAGGTGGCAATCAATCTCTATATGTTTTGTCCTCTCATGGAAAACCGAATTGTTGGCAATGTGTATGGCTGATTGGTTATCACAAAAGAGTAAAGCTGCCTTTGTATGCTTGATTCCTAAATCATTCAGAATATTCTTCAACCAATTGATTTCACAAATTGCAACAGCCATGGACTTGTATTCTACCTCAGCAAATGACCTTGACACCGTATGTTGTTTCTTGGATTTCCAAGGAACGAACAAGTTACCAAGGAATATGCAATAGCCAGTCACTAAGCGTCTTGTATCTAAGCAGGCTGCCCAATCAGCATTGCAAAATCCTTTAATTTGCAGATCATATTTGCTACCAAAGAATAAACCTTGTCTAGAGGTTCATTTCAAATATCTTAAGACATGATGAACTGTCTCCAAATGAGGCTGTTTTGGTAACTCAAGAAACTGATTTAGAACTTGCACAAAATAGGATAGATCAAGCCTTGTTATTGTCAAATATGACAGCCTTCCAAATACTCTTCTGTACACCCTTGGATCATTGATGGCTTCCCATGTGTTCTTGCTGAACTTTAGGTTATGTGATAAAAGACTTTTTGCAGGTTTTGATCCAAGATAGCCAGCATCCATCAGAACTTCTAAGGTGTATTTTCTTTGACAGACATATATTCCTTGTGAAGTTCTTGCAACCTCAAGTCCTAGGAAATACTTTAAAATGCCCAAATCTTTTAGCTTGAACTGATTATTCAAACTCTTCTTGAAACATTCAATGTAAGTTAAGTCATTTCCTCCTATGATGATATCATCTACATAGATGAGCAAAATAGTAAATGAGCAGCCACTTCGTTTGTAGAATAAGGAGTAGTCAGACTTGGATTGTTGAAAGCCTTGTGATACAATATAGGTAGTTAATTTTGTGTTCCATTGCCTTGATGCTTGTTTAAGTCCATAAATGGACTTATTCAACCTGCAAACAAGCTTTTTCCATTCTCCCCCTACTACTCATAACCTGGGGGCATAGCCATATAAACTTCTTCCTTTAGTTTACCATGAAGGAAGGCATTATTGATGTCTAACTGGTAAAGGTGCCAATAATGGTTAGTAACAACAACAAGAAGAGTCTTTACTGTGGCTAATTTTGCAACTGGGGAAAAGTTTCTTCATAATCCAAACCAGCTTGCTAAGTGAAGCCTTTAGCCACCAGCCTAGCTTTTTTTCTTTTTTCTGTGCCATCAGAATTCAGTTTAACTTTGAAAACCCACTTACAGTCAACATGTTTCTTGTGAATGGGAAGTTTACTGACAGACCATGTGTTGTTGGATACAAGTGCCTGAAATTCTTCATCCATGGCCTTACACCACTCTAGAAACTGAGAAGCCTCAGCAAATATTCTAGGCTTATAAACAGTTGATAGAGCTAAAGCATATTTTCTTTGTGCAGGAGATAAGTGACCATATTTCAACCAATCTGATATTGGGCATTGCTTGCCTGATTCAGTCACTTTCTTCATGGAAGCTGACTGAGGAGCAGAAGTCTGAGACACCAAGTTACAATGATAATCATGAAGATAAGATGGGGTTCTTTTAGGTCTATCAAATTTTAGAGATGGAATAGCATGTGGTTGAAGTGTTGGCTCGGAAGATATGTGTGTAGGTGAGATGATTGCAGTCATATCAAATAAAATAGGTTCATATTGAGAAGGTTCCTCAGCTTGAGGATGTGATATAAGAGAAGCAAGAAGATCTGATGAATCAGAAATAGGCAATTTTGAAGGAATATAAGAGGGATTATTAGCATACTATTGGAAATTAACAGGAAATAAATGATGATTCTGATGAGAGGAAATACTGCAGATGTTTATAGATTGCAAGAAGTTTGGATGATGAAATGGAAAAATGGTCTCATGAAACATAATATCTCTTGAAATGAATGTCAAGTTGGTTTGAAAATTATATAACTTGTAAGCCTTCATGCCATAGGGGCAACCAAGGAAGATACAAGGCATGGCTCTAAGGTCAAATTTAGTACAATTTCTTTTACAAGTTGAAGCATAACAAAGGCAGCCAAACACTCTAAGATGTGTAATAAGCTTTTGTTTTGTATAACATTTCATAAGGTGATCTATTGTTAAAGACTTTGATTGGAGTTTTATTTATGATGTGTGTAATAGTAAGAATGCAATCTCCCCAGAACTTATGAGGCAATTTAGCTTGAAACTTGATGGCTCTAGCAATATTAAGAATGTGTTGATGCTTACGTTCAACAACTCCATTCTGCTGTGGAGTTTCAACACGGCTCAATTGATGAATAATGCCTTGGGTTTGATAGAAGTCATTTATAAGGAATTCAGATACATTGTCTGATCTAAGAATCTTAATCTTGCAATTGAAGTGTGTTTGGATTAACTAGAAAAATGACTGAATAATGGTTCTAGTTTGGGATTTATCTTTTATAAGATATGTCCAAGTCATACGGCTATAATCCTCAACAATGGTAAAAAAAATATTTAGATCCATATAGGGCAGGAACTGATTAGGGACCCAGATGTCACAATGAATGATTTCAAATGGTTTGGAGGTTTTAGTCTCACTATTTTGGAATGGAAATCTATGTTACTTAGCCATGAGGCAAATAGGACAATGCAAATGCTCATTAAATGTGATGGCAAGAACAAATTTATGCAAAAGAGATAATTGAGATATAGAAATGTGGCCCAAACGACAATGCCAAATATCAATATCCATATTGGCAACATTGTTAACAGAGGTACAAGCAACATAATTCTACTTATTACAATTTAGAACTAATAGAGAATGATTGTTTAAACTATGAAAAGAAATAAGACTTGAAGAAGGCTATGGAGATTGATCATTGCACTTGTGGTGTTCAATATGCTAAAAATGGTATAAACCACCCTCAAGCCTGTCTATCCCAATCGTCATCCATGTTGAAAGATTCTGAACAAAACAACAATTATGGATGAATATCAGAAAACAATGATGCTTGGCAATCAATTTACTTACAGATATCAAATTGAATTCGAAACTTGGCACAACTAAAACATCTGTTAAAATTAGATTAGCAGATAGTTTCACATTTCCAATGTGTGTAACAGCAGCCATACTTCCATTAGGTAAACGAACGGACGCCTTAATAATACCAGTTATATTGGTTAAGTGTTTAGTAGAACATACCATATGCTCAGATGCACATGTATCAATTATCCACTTACCTGCAGGTGTTACACTATTACCTGATAATGCAAAGACATCAGGTATAGAAGATGAGGTAGAATTCACACTTTGTGACTGCTGATTAGAATTTGAAACTTGTCCTTGAAGTTGTGGTGCCAATAGTGCAATGATTTGTTGACATTGCTATGGTGTGATGGTAACATTTGATAGTGAGTTTGTTATCTCGGAATCACAAATACGAGATACCTGACTAACAACATTAGCCACTGAACTTCTCTCCTTAGCAAACCTATGACCAGGAAGATAGCCAACAAGCTTGTAACATTTCCCTTTAATGTGCCCAGGCATCCCATAGTAACTACACACTGGTCTTTCTCTCCTTTGTGACTGAGTTAGATCTTTTGTAATTTGATTGCTTGCAAACTTTGGAATTAGTCTACTGGTAAAGGCAACATCATCAACTGTATTGTGTTGCTTCTTATTTATAACCTCCCATTGCCTTTCTTCATGCAGAACTAGGGCAAAAACTTTATTAAGTGGATGTGTAGGATCCATCAGTAAGATCTGGCTTCTCACACTTGAAAAATGGTCATCTAAGCCCATCAAAAACTGCATAGTCTGATCCTCAGACTTATAGTTAGTATTGCTTGTTTATGGTCCGTAATTCTCAAGTTCTTTCCAAAGCCCCTTGAATCTCTTAAAGTATGAATTAACAGAGTTATTTGCATGAGAAATCGAGGCGATTTGCTTCTTAAGTTCATAGATGCGAGGACCATTGCCTTGATTGTATCGGTCCCTGAGCTCAGTCCAGATCTGCCTGGCTAAGTCTTTATGCATCACGCTGGGATATAATTCATTTGGAATCAAATTTATAATCTATGAAGCAACAACATGATTGCACCTTCTCCAAGAAGCATAAAGAGGATCATCCAAATAGGTTTGGTAATGGATCCATCAATAAATCCTTCTTTATTTTTCACACTTAGAGCCATAATCACAGCTCTGCTCCAGGTAGCGTAGTTTTCTTCAGTGAGAACCTCAAAAATGAGTTGCATACCAGTATTATCACCTCGGTTAAGATAATACGAACGGCTAGGATCGCTAAGCAATCGATTAACAATGGACGCCACATCTCCAGTCATTGTTTTTGCAAATGATGGATCAACGTGTGAATCAACTTGATTTATCTTGTTTTAATTCTCTGTTTGAGGATCAAAATCATTTTCCATTGAAGAAGAAAATCACTTGCTCTGATACCATGTGAAGTTTGTAGCAGGAAGGTGAGATCTAAAGATGGAGAAATGACGGGAAATGTTGTTGAACTCAATTAAATTGTTATCTAAATGAAAATGGATACATATGAGCTTATTTATATACAAAATTGAATGAGTAAAAGACATAATAACCCTATAAAATATTACAAATCTCAATAGGTTTCAAGCAAAAGCATGTAACAGTCCTCATTTATATTATTGCTTTTCCATTTCTCTATAAAACGTGATTTATTTGTACGATAAGCCGAGTTTAGATATTGTGACACATCATGTTACTGATGTAACTACCATGATTTCGATTTTTCGTTAGTCTCTTTACTTGATTCAAACATATTGTGAGACGTTCTATCCTCCCACATGTCACTTATACAACATGACTTTGATATATATCACGATCTATGTCGCATGTTTTTCTATCTTATGATATATATATATAGTTAAATGGTCTTTTAGTTTTTCGATTACAATGTGTGAAAATTTCGTGTTCTTTAATTTAGCCTTTCTAATTTGGAATTCATATCAATTAGATTTGGATGTTTTCATGTTATTCCATTTTGGTTACTCAAAATAGCCAATGATACTAATTTTGATTTTTTGGTACAATTGAAGCATTTCTAGAATAATAAAAGTGATGTATTATTTTTAAATTATTTTCTTTTATTAGTTTATTTCTAAAAATTAGTTTTTAGTAATTTTGATGATTTTTTATACAATATCAAGTATTTATTATTGTATTTTTAAATGAGTTAATTCCACAAATGATCATTAAACTTACCCAAAAATTACAAAACGGTCACTGAAATTTAAAACTTGCAGAACGGTCACTGAAATTTTAATTTGTTTCACAAACAATCACTGAATGACCTTTATGATTTTAATTCAAACTTAAAGGACCAAGACACGTGGATATAGAAGCTTGACCACTTCAAGCTTGGTGGCACTCAATAGCAAGAAATTTACACTTGAGGTGGTCAAGCTTCTATGTCCACATGTTTTGATCTTTAAGTTTGAATTAAAATCATAATCGTCCTTCAGTGACCGTTTGTGAAAGCACTGAAACTTCGGTGATCGTTTTTTAAAGTTGATAATAGCACATTTATTACGTTTTTAACTCATTGATATTTGTGTTTCTATGATTATTTGACGCATAAATGCTTCTATATCTTGGTTTAGGTTGAAAATTGGTGAAAACAATGGAAATGGAATAAATAAGTGAAAAATGATCAAAATGGAAGAAAATGAAAGTTCAGGGACTGAAGAGCAAATACTCTAAACTTGTTTCTAACCTTGTGATGAATATTCGAGAGCGTAGTAGGTCAATTGGATGAAGAAATGAGTCAAAATGATGAAATATAGCCAAAACATTATCACATCTCAATTTTCAAACTGAAAAGGTTGCATCGATTTTTAATCTCATATTGAGACCAGTTTTTGACATGGAAACAATCGAATTGAAAGATATTATCTGAAGCAAAGTTGTATTCCTTTGAGTTAGTTTTCCAACGCATCTTGAATCGTCTCAATCGGACATCGGTGTTGAAAGTTACGACCAAAATACTAAAGGATGTCCAGTTATATAGGTCGGGCGGCCGCCCGATTTTTTACTGGGCGTCCGCCCAGGCCAAATCGGGGAAAATTTTTCAATTTCATAATTTATGTCAAACACTTATGGTAACTTATTGTGGCACGACTTTTCAACCCTAAAAAGACCCTAGAACGTCCCAAAACGGGAATTCTTCATTATTCATCATTCTTCTATTGATTTTGGCTCAAAAAACTCATGAAGAACTAACAATCTTGGTGAAGCAATGAAGGAATTCAATTGGATATGGTGATTTCACATCTATTATTTATTGGGTTTCAATTTCAATTACTTGTTGTTGAGATTGGTTTAACAATTATTAAATTTTTTATAGATCCAGTCATATTTCTTCTATTATTATATTGAACTAATTGTTGAGTTTTAATCTCAATTTTACTTTATTGACGGATTAATTACTGTCTTATGCTTGATGTATATGGTTGATCTTTGATCTTGTTTCAATAAAATTGTGCAAATATGTTATAAGTCTAGATTCTAAGATTACATTTGTAAATTGAATTGGTTTTCATGATATATCTTCATATTAGAGTGTCAGGATGAAAGCATCTACTTGTGTTATAAAAATGGAATAATTGATGTGAATGATCTAATCCAACTGAGAGAATTCTGACGCTTCACTACCTCAAATTATTGATTTTAATTTCATATTTCAAACATTGAATTTCACTACACATTGAAGAGAATAATTCACTCTTCATGATCCTTTGAGCATTTTCCATCTCCCTATGGATACGACATCCTAAAGCTGCACTACAACTACCGCGTTATTTTTTGGGCATAATCAAATTTTGGCGCCGTTGCCGAGGAGACGATAGAAGAAATTAAAGGATTCAATTGTGAAATGGTGACTTCATTCATTTTCTAACCATTTATTTCAGTTTGTTATTTTATTTTTTATTTTTTATTTTTTCTTTTATTTATGTTTCATGAGTAGGTATCGAGGCGAGAGTGAAAGATCTACTGAAATACCTAATATAGAATTTGAATCTCTTTTTAACAGTGCTTTTGATTCTGCATCTGTTAAAATTGACACTTCATCACACAACACCATGAGTGATAGTGAGCATGATGCACCTTTTAGGACTTTACATGATTATCTTCATCCCACACACACATCCATACCATCATGCATTATTTTTCCACCTAATATGCCACGTATGAATCTTAAACCGAGAATGATTCAACTTCTTCTCACTTTTCATGGACTTGAAAATGAAAATTCATACGTACATATTAGGGAATTTGAGGAGGTGGTTGCAACCTTCCACAATCAACATGGTACATCAGATGCATTCAAGCTTAATTTTTTTCCTTTTTCGCTTAAAAACAGAGCAAAAGGTTGGATGTACTTACTGAGACCACGTTTGATTGGAACTTGTGGTGAAATGAATCAAGCTTTCTTCAACAAATATTTCCCCCCATCATAACACTAGTGCTTTGAAGAAACAAATTTCTTCATTCACTTAAAAAGACAGTGAAACCTTATATCAAGTATGAGAGCGATACAAAAAGTTACAAGTTCTTTGCCCCCTATCATGGTTATGAGAGTTGGCAAATAGTGAGTTATTTCTATGAAGGACTAACATCTAAAGAGCGTTAATTTATTGAGATGATGTGTAACGATGAATTTTTACAAAAAGATCTTGACGAGGCTATAAAGTACTCAGATGACCTAACTGAAAAAACTCACACTTGGACTAGCCCTAGTGCTGCTGATAACACTAATAGGTCACGATCTATAGGAAATATCTCTAGTGCAAGCGTTTATCATCTTAGAGAAGAAAATAACTGTAGAGCTAGAGTAGAAGCCTTAACTGGAGAAATTGAAACCCTACGTACTAAGAGCTCAAAGCCTTCCCCTACCGTTGCCCGTGTTGAATCTTCTGAACCATGTGGTGTGTGTGGTGAAATTGATCATCCATTCATGAGTATTTAGCTCTAACTGAGATTATGGGGGTTTATGAGGAACAATGCATTGCCTTAGGTACGTATAACAAGTCTTATGCTCCATTTTCTGATACATATAATCAGGGATGGTGGAATCATCCCAACTTCAACTGGAAATCTGAAAACCAGCAACCTACCTGCCACCCAAAGTTTTTAACACACCTTCATACCAGCCCACAACTTCTAGGAACTCCTTAGAAGACACCCTACATGCATTTATTGAGCCACAAAGTAAAACCAATAAAAAATTTGAGACTACGATTACCCAAATTGTTGAGGAAAACAAGGAAATCAAAAATCATATCTCCAAACTAACTAGTGCCTTAGTAGTAGTGGAACGTAAGAAATTTCCAACTCAAACTTAACCAAATCCTAAAGGGAAGCACATGGCACAAACGTCGAGTTTAAATGAAAATAATCTTAGGGAAGTAAATGTCATAACCACTAGATCAGAAAAGTCATAGAAACAATCCCCAAACCCAGGGAAATTTGAAGACAGTAACTCTAATGAGGAGGTAGCGAAAAATCCAGTGAGAGTACATTTCCCGTAAGCTCTTAAGTCTACCTCAAAATATGCTGGTCAACATAATGAGATCTTAGAACATCTAAAGCAAGTAAAAATCAAATTGGCTCTCTTGCATGTAATTTCACAGGTTCCGACTTATGCTAAAGTCCTTAAGGACTTGTGCACTGTGAAAAGGAAGCATAATGTCAAGAAAATCACTTTCTTGACTGAGCAATCGAGCGCTGTGATTGCGCAAAGGATCCCGCCAAAGTATAAGGACCATGGTTGTCCTACTGTGTCTTGTGTCATCAGGAATCATGAGTTTGAACAAGCTCTTCTAGATTTATGGGCTAATGTTAATCTCATGTCTTATGCTATTTACTTGTCGTTAGGTTTGGGTGAGATGAAACCTACATCTGTAGCTCTACAATTAGCTGATAGGTCCACTATTAGACCCAGGGGAGTAGTTGAGGATGTCTTGGTTCAAATTGATAAATTTTACTACCATGTTGATTTCTTGGTTTTGGATGTAAAAGTTGATTCTAAAATTCCTATTATTCTTGGTAGACATTTCCTTGCTACTGCTAATACTTTAATTAATTGTAGGAATGGTTTTATGAAACTATCATTTGGGAATATGACTCTAGAAGTCAACATTTTCCATATCACTAAGCAGTTAGAGGAGGATGATGAGTGTCATCAAACCCACATAATTGAAGTACTCACTGAGGAGGTAGTTGATAATATATTTCTTGGACCAGCACATAAAGTTCTAGAATCGGATGGATTGGACGTTGCCATCAATAAACATCTTGAGAGAGAGGATCAAGAGTCGGGTAATAGTTCTTATTTTACATTACCAGTTTCTAACGAGATGACTTTACATTTTGTGTTGCAGGCTTCCACTCCTGACTTTAAGCTTTCATCTAGTCACCTCACGCGTGTATTTGAGGGAGGCGGAGGAACATCACTGGTGATTATGTCCAAGGAGCTTCGTGCACTGCAAAGAAAATTGAAACTACACTTGCTGGATACGAGCTGAAGGAGGAAACTTTGGGTCGAGCCAATGACAATAAACAAAGACGCTACTTGGGAGGCAACCCAGGGAGAGTTTGTTCTTTTCTTATGCTATTTACTTTTGCATTTATATTCTAATTAATTTTTGTCATTTTCTTTGCATTACCACTCTATTGAGTATTTTTAGGCTTCCTATCATTCAAGTTTATGTTGATTCACTATATTATTTTTGTGATATCTCTTTATTTGGCTTTCATGTTTATGCATTGAAGACAATGCAAGATTTTAGGTGGGGGAGGATATGTTGGATTTTGTTGAATTGCATGTGAATTTGGAAAACAAAAATTTGTTTGAATCTCTAATTTGCTGCATGTTTATACTCTTGAATGACAACACATGGCACTAGGAATTAATTTTGTTTATGAAAATCTAGATGTCATGACACTTACTGAATTCTTTTTGTGCACACAAGTCTTGTGGTAAAATGGTAGTTTAACACATGTAGCTAGAGGAGTCTCTTGCTGTAGCTTTTCTTGTGAGATACTTGGTAAGGATTGAGAGCCACAATATACTAAAATATGGCAATAAGCGTTTATTGATTTTGTGAATCAGAAACTCTTTTGAGAATAACACTACATGATTTGTGGTAAGATGGTAGATTACTTGGGGAATGATAAATGTCAATTTAGGATCAATATTTGAGCCTTTCAAACCTTTCTTTTCAATAAGTACAACCCATAGTAGCCATTTTGAGTCGATAGACACATATAACATTTTCCTTCATGCACCTATGTCATTCATACCCATCCATGTTAAAATATAACCTATACACATATTTTTCCACATTTTTACTTCCAAGTGTGTAGTAGGTATTGAATGTTTATTTGTGAAAAATAAAAGCAAGGAAAATGACAAGAGGTGGCTAGTGTCAGTATTTGAGAAAAAAATTGAAAAAGAAAAGAGAAAAAAAATAGATTGATTTTGGGGTTTGAAATGTCAAAATAAGTATTTATTGGAAGTTGGGATCGATTGAGATATTTGATAAGATAGCTAACTATGTGCTTGGAAATATTTGAATTTTTATATCTGTTCTTCTCATACGATCCAACCAGAACTTCATTACAACCCTTTGTATTGACCGTTTTAATCCCAAGTAGGATGTGGTAAAAAGTTAATGAATTCTTATTTGGTAGTATGCCTATCACAAAATCAATGTTTGCTTGTTGCTTGTTCATAAATATTTAAACCTCCAATTTTGAGTGTACATCTTTCTCAACTTCATAGAGAGAAACCTCACAGTAAACACTTTGATACACGTGAGTTATGGGGTTGAACCTTCAGTTTGAGACATACTTGATGTTGCATGTGTTAAAGTTAGCGGTAAGATAGCTATGGCTTAACACACACTCACACATTTGGCATGAGTCTTTGACGTCTTGATAATTGTGACATTGTTAATTTCGTGTGTTATTGAGTTTGAAGATGGCATGACATGTGGTTAAATTAGAACTTAACAATTTCATTTGTGATATAGACCAGTCATTCATTCATATTGCTCTGCATTAAATTGCTAGGGACTAGCAATAAGCAAGTTGGGGGTGTGATAATAGCACATTTATTACGTTTTTCACCCATTAATATTTGCGTTTCTATGATTATTTGATGTCTAAATGCACTAAATACTTCTATATCTTGATTTATGTTGCAAATAGGTGAAAACGGTGGAAATGGAAGAAACAAGTAAAAAATGATCAAAATAGAAGAAAGTGAAAGTTTAGGTACTGAAGAGTAAATATTCTAAACTTGTTTCTAACCTTGTGATGAATATTCGAGAGCGTTAGAGGTTAATTGGATGAGAAAGAAGTCAAATGGATAAAATATAGCCAAAATATTATCACATCTCAACTTTCAAGCCGAAAAGGTTGCACCGATTTTTAATCTCATATTGAGACCGGTGTTTGACATGGAAAACAATCGAATTGGAAGTTATTATCTGAAGCAAAGTTGTAGACCTTTGAATTAGTTTTCCAACGCATTTTGAATCGTCTCAATCGTACATCAGTGTTGAAAGTTACGATCAAAATACTAAAGATTGTCCAGTTATATAGGCCAAGCGGCCGCCCGACCCTAAAATTCAAATACAGAAACCAAATATTATGCCCAGGCCAAATCGGGGAAAAATTTACAGTTTCCTAATTTATGTCAAACACTTATGGTAACTTATTGTGGCACAACTTCTCAACCCTAAAAAGACCCCAAAACGTCCCCAAACGGGAATTCTTCATTATTTATCATTCATCATTCTTCCATTAATTTTGGTTCAAGAAACTCATGAATAACTAACAATCTTGGTGAAGTAAGGGAGGAACTCAATTAGATATGGTGATTTCACATCTATTATTTCATGTAATTGATCTTTTCTTGCTGAATAATCTTAGGACTTGGATTTTTCTTTTCATTAATTTACATTGAAATCGGCTTAATATTTATAAGATTTTTCATGGATTTAGTCATGTTTTTTTCCATTGTTAAATTAAACTATTTATTGAGTTTCAATTTCAATTACTTGTTGTTGAGATTTGTTTAACAATTAGTAAATCCTTTATAGATCCAATCATGCTTATTCTATCATTAGATTGAACTAATTGTTGAGTTTTAATCTCAATTTTATTTTATTGACGGATTGATTACTTCCTTATGCTTGATATATATGATTGGACTTTAATCTTGTTTCAATAAAATTGTGCAAATATGTCATAAGTCTAGATTCTAGGATTACATTTGTAAATTGAATTTGTTTTCATGATATATATATATATATATATATATATATATATATATATATATATATATATATTCCGATTAGAGTGTCGGGATGAAAGTCTCTAATAGTGTTATAAAAACGAAATAATTGATGTGAATGACTCAATCCAATCGAGGAAATTCTGACTCTTCACTCCCTCAAATTATTGATTTTAATTTCATATTTCAAATATTGAATTTCACTACACATTAAAGATAATAATTCACTCTTCATGATCATTTGAGCATTTTCCATCTCCTTGTGAATACGACACTCCAAAGTTGCACTACAACTACCGCGTTATTTTTTGGGCTAATCACAAGTTTTAAACTTCAGTTACCGTTTTGTAATTTTTAAATAAGTTCAGTGACCGTTTGTGAAATTAACCCATTTTTAAATTGGGTTTGATATTGAAATACAATTATTGTAGGGAGTAATTCATGTATGCTCTCGTTCAAAATTTCAGTTACAAAACATGTGATGGAGTAATTATAGGAAAATAGTATTTTCAATGTTATTTTAAAAAATAGATAGTATATTAGGTATATATATGCGTTTGTAGAACTCTTCGAAGTAATGCTATTAATAGTGAAAAATATCAATAGTTTTCTTACGTGGTATGTATGCGTGTCGATTTGTGATTTGATGCATTAATGTGGTAATTTTTTATTGACTCATACATTAAATCGCAAAATAGTCATATATATGTCACGTAAGATAACTATCAATGGTGTTCACTATAAATAGTATTACTCTTCACGTATATTTGCCTTTCTCAAGTTTTAGCCCTTGTTTGGCCCCATTAAGATTTTTAATTTTTTTTTCTATTTCTTAATTTTAACCACACATTTTTCAAATAAAATAATATTACTCATAAATTTAAATTTTTTTTTTTTCAATCACACATTCACCTATTTTTCACTATTCAAAAATTTATAAATTCTTCAAAATGGGGGCCAAACAATGACTTAATATAATATCAAAGTCCATTAAATTTTAATGAGCAATTCAATTCAATTAAATCTCAAAACGAGCACACGAAACAAGCAATTCGATCCAACTTAAATTCAAAATAAGTACACAGATTTCAAAATTGATATTTTAAAACGAGCAAACATTTCGAGTTCATTTTTAGTTTACTAATTTTGAGAGTCGTTTTTAATATTGCTAAAAATGCGTTTGGTTTGAAATTTTGAAAAATTATTTTATGACAACACTATATTCAATAAAATTTGATAATTCAGTAAAAATAGAAATCTTATATGTAACTAAATTATGAAGTAATATATACATTTTAAAGTTGGTAAATCTTATAATATTTTTTTCACTAAAAAAAAAAAAAAAAATCGAGTTCAAAATATATGAATAAAAATAAAAACTAATGACATGGACTGAAAATATTTTTATCGTGTTCATTTAAATATTTCTTTAGAATTTTTATGTAAATAATTTTTAGATTTTATTTTTAATTTTCTAGAGTTTTTTATAATTTCATATTTTTAGAATTTTATTTTTTTAAAAAAATTTAGATTTTTTTTTCAAAGTTTGTATTTGTTTATTTTTTAGAATTTATTAATTTTATTTAAAAATTTATTTGTTAGAATTTTATATATATATTTTTAAAAAATTAATTTTTAAAATTTTATTTAAATACATTTTTATTTAAACATTTATTTCTCATAATTCGAGTGTGTTAAAATATTCACTGAAAACCCTCAAAACATTAAAAATGTCTTTGAATTTTATGTTATAAGTTTATCCTTATTTTCAAAAATACATTTTCAAAAAACATTTTTATATCAAATATGTTTTTAGTATTTTACAAAATGAAAATTAAAAACAGTTTGAAAACAACAAACCAAATGTATCCCTATGAAACTTGGATAATAATTGAAAGTTTTCACTAAAAAAACTTAATTACGGGCTTTGACTTAAAAGTGGGCTTTAAATTTTAATTAATATAGATTTTTAACATAATCCAATTTTGTCGATTATTGGTGCCGGTGTCCACTATTCCAGGCAATTATTTGTTTCAAACTTTCATTTGGAACATGCTAAAGTAAGTACTTCATTATTTTATAACTTTTATGTTTTCCTTAATCATTAAAACACACAAATAATTTATTCATTAGGGTAATCTTTTTTTGAACGACAGTATTTATTTCATTTTTGTTAGAATATATTCATGGTGGTATAATTTTCACTTAATTAGTATTAAAAAGATTTTTAAAGTATAAAATGCGTAATGCATGATAATGCGTTTTGATCGAGCAACAAATATTACAAAAATATGTGAGCACATGCGAAGTATATGTGTAATTATTCATTTTCTAATTTTTAATATTCTAAACTAATAAATAAATAAATAAATAAATAATGCATTCTTTTAAATTTATACATATTCTTCAATTTAAAAAAAAAATATTGCTCAAAATCATAAATACTGCGATTACTTGAACTTTATACTTATTTTTCAAATTTTTAACAGAAACATAATGCTCAAAATCATAAATACTATTAATTCCTACAATTAGATTAGATTATCTATTTTAAAAAAAACATAAATATTCTGTAGTTTTTTTTTATCAAATTCTAATTCAAACTCATTTTCATCAAAGTCATCTTCCGTGTTATTCGATGTAAAATCATCTTCATCATGCTTCCTTATTTCAACTTGATCATTTATATTACCTCTTGTAAATTGTAGGATATCATTATTAACATCTTTCTCATCATCACAGCCATCGACAATCAAATATTGTTCATTGCTAGCATCATTTGCTAGTAAAACAGAGGAAAGAACTGAAAAGATGGAGGTTCGGGCTCGATGTAGATAATTTACAACACTACGAAAAATTTGTTTTGATATTTGATTTTTTTTTAAATGTCAAAACCCTATAAATTGCTCTATATAATTCATGGACTTGGGTGATTTGGGTTAATTTGATATTTATTGAGCTCAATTTGCATTCTTTCTTCTTTTTCTTTTTCTTTTTTTTTTCTTAAAAAAAAAGGTTATAAAAATGGGTTAGGCTTTGTTAGGCTAATCATGATACAATTTTTAACACAAATACGTGCACATTTTGACATTTAAGCATGCATATACAGTGAACAAAACGGATTGATCGTATTATCACGTGCATACCTCATATGTGAGATCTTTCGAAAATGCATCGAGTATATGCAAATATATACGAAGCACATGTGCAGATTTTTTTAACACAGATATAAAGTAGGGGTGTAAGCGGTCCGATTTTACCGATTTTTGATAAATTTTCAAATCAAACCGTTTAAACCTGTTTGAGAAAAATCCAAACATAAACCAAACCATTTTGAACGGTTTGAAAAAAACTCAAATTTAAACCTAACGGTTTGGTCCGATTTTAAACCGCCGGTTTCACCATATATTTTTTTTTGTCTGTCTACTTTTATGACATTAATTCATTGAATTCAATATATATTTATATCTTACTAGCAATAAATCTAAAATAAATTAAATATATCTACTACAAATTTAAATACCAACTAAATCAAAGTGAAATCACAATAAACTAAAATATAATTTTTTGTTTGCCATTTTAGGCTAAGACGTTATGATAACATTACAATAAAAGTCTACTAAACTACATATAAAGTCCAAAAATCATAATGATATTCAACAAGACCTCGTGATCATCATATCTGAAAAACAAAATCACTGATTAGATATAGAGACTAACCAACAATTATAATAACTCAATTGTTTATAATATATAAACATAACAATTACACAAACTTACCGTTGTATATTATTACGAATTCAGTTTCTCACATATACTCAAATATTAATTGTTGTCACACATGATTCATAGTCGCCATTGTCAAACAAATGTCTTCGTTACATCATCATATTATTGGATACTAGATAGATAAGAAAATCTTTAAAAATATGGTAATAGAAAATATAAACCACCTGCCACAACTTTCATTGGATCATCAAATGCTTCCACTTCATTTAAATATTGGTGCCAACCTATAGGTTCATTCTTAATTTGCAACAAATTCTTTCTGCATATACAAGTCTCAACCATCCTTACACCTAATAAACTCCTAAAGGAATCAAGTATTCGACCTCCAATTGAGAATGCAGGCTCATAAGCAATTATAGATATTTGAATTCTGAAGAGAAAAAGAGTTTTTGATAGATTATGTTAGTTTTGAGATTAGTAAATATAAATTAGAATTATTTGGTAATAATAATATATATGTAATAGAAAATTATAAATTGACAAAAATACACACAATGACAAAACTATTGAATTTTACATATTTGGATGAATTTTCAAAAAAATCATTATTTTTATTTTTTATTTTTATATATTTTTTCGCCGATTCGGTTTGGTTTTAAACCGCAATTAAATTACTCAAACCTAAGCTAAAGCGTTACGTATGTCTGGTGGAGATCATATTCACTCTGGTACCGTAGTAGGTAAACTTGAAGGGGAAAGAAACATCACTTTGGGCTTTGTTGATTTACTGCGTGATGATTTCACTGAAAAAGATCGAAGTCGTGGTATTTATTTCACTCAAGATTGGGTCTCTCTGCCAGGTGTTCTGCCCGTGGCTTCAGGGGGTATTCACGTTTGGAATATGTCTGCTCTGACCGAGATCTTTGGGGATGATTCCGTACTACAGTTCGGTGGAGTAACTTTAGAGCACCCTTGGGGTAATGCGTCAGGTGCCGTAGCTAACCGAGTAGCTCTAAAAGCATGTGTAAAAGCTCGTAATGAAGGATGTGATCTTGCTTCTGAGGGTAATGTAATTATTCGTGTTCAAAACCATTTAGTTGACGGGTCCACGTGGCACCAAACCGACAGTTTCTCAAATGCGATTTCGATTCGATTTTCCGGTTTAACGATTTTTGTTTACAGCCCTAATATAAAGTAGTAATTTTTCATATAACGTTTTCCATTTACTTTTTCTGGAATAAATAGGGGCTGTGAGAGAGGCAGCCCAGGTTTCACGGGTTACCTTTCTTCTTGACACAGAAAGGGATACCGTGCGGCAGTAGTCTGCTCTGCTAGACTACCTTCCGCCTTCTCGGTCGTTTCGGGACGAAAGACAATTTGATTACAATTTAAAGAAAGCTTGCAACACGAAATTGAAATACATTGAACGTAACTTGATCATTGATTGCTTGAAAGTTAGAAATTACAATAGATTGAAAGCAAGAGATTACAATGGCTAGTGCAGGTGGCGAACACTAGAAAGCTTGAAAATGTTTGAAAGACTAATACCCCCTATAATAGATTTCGGAACAAAAATCTAAATGATGGGAGTAAACATCATTTGCCTCTAGAATCATACTTTTTCTTTTCTATTTTCTAACTATTTTATGAATTAAATAAATATTTACAACACGAGGTTTAAGCAAAGCTGCAGCCCGTAACATTCTCCCCCACTTGTTTTGGCGACGTCCTCGTAGCCATCAATGAATGATATGCTTCAATTAATGATTTGAAGGCTTCAAGGTCTTTTTCACTTTTCCAAGTATTCTCCTCGCTGCTGCATTCTCTCCATTTGACCAAGTACTCTTGATGATGTTTTCTAGAAGCCCGAGTAGTTCGATGGTCAAGAATCTTTTCAGCAACCCTCTTTTCAGCTCTTTTCAGTTCAAATACCGGTCGCTTGGATTCATTTCTGGATGCGTCCTCTTTGTCGGCAAAGTATGGCTTGAGTACGCCAACATGAAGGACTGTGGATTTTGCACCATGAAGGGAGTGCAACTCTGTATGCGACTTTGCCAATCGTCTTCACGATGGGTAATGGTCCAATATACTTTGGCACCAGTCTTGAATCTTTCCATCTTGTCAGTTTATAACAGTTTCTGTCAGGGAGCTTTACCATTACCAGATCTCCAACATTAAATTCCACAAATCGGCGCTTTAAATCTACAGCCTTCTTGTACCATTTCTGAGCTTTCTCAAGATAACTCCGAGCAATTTCAATATTTCGTTTCCACACTTGAGAGAAACGTTTTGCTTGAGAGGACTTGGTACTTTGATCAATGTCTACAGTGTGAGGGAGTAGCGGTTGCTGGCCAGTAGCAATCTCAAAAGGACTCTTATTTGTGGAAGAGCTCTTTTGGACATTGAAACACATCTGTGCCGCATCCAAAAGCTTCACCCAATTTTTCTGCGAAGTAGAGATAAAGTGCCGAAGATATTCTTCCAGAATAGAATTGAAGCGCTCTGTCTGTCCGTCAGATTGGAGGTGAAAGCTAGAGCTCATTCTCAAAGTTGAACCAAGAAGTTTGAACAACTCGGTCCAAAATATGCCAGTGAATCGAGTATCCCGATCACTAACGATGTCCTTAGGCAGTCCCCAGTATTTGACAATATGTTTGAAGAAGAGTTGAGCTGTCTCTTCGACTGATACATACTTGGGCGCTGCGATGAAAGTTGCATATTTGGATAGACGGTCTACCACGACGATGATTGTGCTAAAATCTCCAACCTTTGGCAAACTGGTGATGTAGTCCATCGATACACTCTCGAATGGTCTAGTTGGGACGGAAAGAGGCTGCAGCAAGTCTGCCTTTTTCTGATGATCTGACTTATCTTGTTGGCACACAAGGCAAGTTTTCACATGAGTTGCAATGTTGTCCTGCATTTGAGGCCAGTAGTATGCACGTTGCAATAATGCAAAAGTGTGTTCCTCTCTAGGATGCCCCGCCCAAATCGTGTCGTGGCACTCCGTGATTAATGATTTCCTCAAATCTCCGCCTTTAGGAACATAAAGACGGTCTCCTTTAGTCTTTACTAGACCCCCATCGAGCCAAAACTGACGAGTCTTGCCCTGCTTAATGAGGTCAACCAAATATTGAGTAGCCGGGTCCTTATCCAGAAGTGCCCGAATTTGGTCCCTTGTATTTGTAGTCACTGTGCTCCCTGAAAGAGCAGCCATATAGCAAATGGTGGCTAGTTGACAGAAGTTCTTGCCAACGAGCCTGTTTGCTTGATAGTTTCGGTTGGGACATGAAGTGGCTCACTGTAGTATTATCTGTCTTCACAATAAATGGAGACCCAAGCAGATAGTGACGCCATCCCCTAAGGCAATGAACTACCGCCAACAACTCATTTTCATGAGCCGAATAACGACGTTCTACCGGATTTAGCTTCCGGCTCTCGTACGCTACTGTATGTCCTTCTTGCATGAGGACTCCACCAAGTGCAAAGTCTGAGGCATCAGTGTGCACTTCGAAAGGTTTTGTCATATCCGGTAAGGCTAACACCGAGTTCGTCCACATGGATTTCTTCAACCTTTTGAAATCAATTTGGCATTGGGATGACCAATCCCAATCCTTATCCTTCTTTGTCAATTCTGTAAGGGGCAATGCAATTTCTGAGTATCCCTTCACAAATCGGCGATAATAATTGCATAGCCCGAGAAACGAATGCACATCATGTACATTCTTTGGTGGTTGCCAATCCTTGATGGCTATAACCTTCTTCGCCTCCATGCGTATTCTGCATTGCTCGATGATGTGACCTAAAAAACTGATTGACGTCTGAGCGAATGAGCATTTGGACGGTTTGGCATAGAGTTCATTCTCTCGTAGCTGATTAAAAACTTTCCTCACATGTTGCACATGTTCCTCCAATGTTTCGCTATAGATGACTATGTCATCCAGGTACACCACCACAAAGTCATCCAAAAACCCATGAAGTACCTGATTCATCATCGTACAAAATGTTGCTGGAGCGTTTGTCAAGCCAAAAGGCATGACTTTAAATTCAAAGGTCCCATATCTGGTTACCACCACAGTCTTGGCTTCATCTCCCTCCTTAATCCGAACTTGCCAGTATCCGGATCTAAGATCAATCTTGGTATAGTACCTAGCTCGGCTTAATCGATCGAAGCAATCGGCGACTAGCGGAATAGGATAGCTATTCTTTACAGTAATCTTGTTCAAGACTCGATAGTCACAACACATTCTGAGAGAACCATCAGCCTTTTTCTGAAACAACACGGGAGCTCTATACGGTGATTTCGCAGGTACGATAATCCCACTTTCCAACATTTCTCCCAACTATTTCCGAAACTCTTCAAGCTCCGGTTAAGACATACGATACGGTGCTCTGGCGGGAGGCTTAGCACCTGGAATGAGTTCGATCTCATGATCGATTGCCCTTCTTGGTGGCAATTTCTTTGGTAACTCCTCCGGCATGATGTCCTCAAATTCCTTAACAAGCCTTCTGACAGGTTTTGGAATAGGACCAGTTGCCTCTTCGATCTCCTCTAGTCGAAGAGTGCACAAAAATGAGAGCTCATTCATCTTGAAACCCTTGTTGAACTGTATGGCCAAGATACTCTTCTCGCCCATCTTTCCACCCTGAGTTGTGATGACGTATGGTTTACTCCCCATCATCATCAATGAATCGGCATACGGCAACACAGCTGTCTTAGTATCCCGAAGAAATTCCAATCCCAGAATGAGCTTGAAATCATCCATTTGAACGGCCGATAGATTTGTCCTTCCTTCAAAAGGACCTGCTTTGATTACCACATATTTCGCTATTCCAGCTATTGGTTGGGCAACAGAGTTGATTGCCTTAACTTTCCCGCTACCTTTCTCCAGAACAAGTCCGAGTCGCTCTACTTCGGTACTTGAGAGGTAGTTGTGGGTAGCACCTGTATCCACCATAGCCCTTATTGGCTTTTCATTGATCTTCACATCAATGTACATTAGGCCTTTTGCCCTGCAAATGCGAGCCTTCGATTCCTCAATCTTCGGTTCTTTCAAGGGAACATCATCCCTTTTTGTAGCTCTGTGCGATATTGTATTACACCGATGCGAGAACGTACCTACTACATCCTCGTCCTCTTCGAAATCAGTCTCGCCATGAACGCTAGCTTGTGGGGCATCTTGCTTTGAACTTGATCCCCCAACTGCTAGTTGACAATACGCATTTACCATCCGTTTCTGAGGACATTCCGACACCCGATGTGGTCCTTCACATAAGAAGCACATCAATTTAGGAGTGACATCAGATCTGCCCCCCGTTGCTTTTCCCTTATTCCAGTTATTACTGGTGCTGCCATGAAAGTTCCCTTGACGACTATTTTGATAGGTTCCTCCCCTGTTCTGATGGTAATGCTCTCCCCCATTTGAGTTTGAGCTAGTTCTGTGAGGTCTATTTCCACCTCCAACTGATTGACTATTCCCAGAAGGCCGATCTTTTCTAGATTCCGGCTGATAGTCATTCACACATTCGGCGGCTCCCATGGCCGTGTTCAAATCGGCAACCTTTTGTCTTTGAAGCTTCGTGCGTGTGCACGGTTTCAACCCTTCCATGAAGGTAAATAGCTTATCCTTCTCCGACATATCTTGAATATTCAGCATATGCCCGGAAAAGGCTTTCACATACTCCCGAATGGAGCTTGTATGTTTCAGTTCCCGCAAGGCCCGACGTGCCTCATATTCCACATTCTCTGGGAAGAACTGAGGTCTGATTGCTTCCTTGAGGAGATCCCAAGAATCTATTCGGACTCTGTTGGCCTGAATATTAGCATATTTAGTTCGCCACCACAGTTTTGCATCCCCACCAAGATACATGGTAGTTGTTGTCACCTTTCTCGCTTCGTCATTGATCGAAGCAGCAAGAAAGTATTGTTCTATATCGAACAAGAAGTTCTCAACTTCTTTAGCATCACGGGCTCCTCCGTAGGTACACAGTTCTGGAATTCTGAGCCTATGCACAGGTTCTTGTGCGGTGGCTTGCCCATTGCCAACCGCGCGTTGAAGCACTAGTAATTGAGCTCTCAACGCTTCCATCTCATCCTGCAGATCAGGTATGGTAGCAACAGCGTCAGACATAGCTGCGCAAGCCTCTTGGCTTTCATCCAGTCGGATGCATAGTTCCCGAATTTCCGTCTCGGCCACTTCGACCTTTTCTCCGAGGCCCTCCATGGCAAAACACAATCTAGTGTTTGTCACCTCAAGCGCATCCAAGCGCTGTTTCGTGTTCATCTTTTGAACATTTACCACCTCTGTGGTATTCGATGAAATTGGGTCAGTTTCCATAGCTTTCTTATCGAGATCTTGAGCCGCAGCTCTGATACCAACTTTCACGGGTTACCTTTCTTCTTAACGCAGAAAGGGACACCGTGCGGTAGTAGTCTGCTCCGCTAGACTACCTTCCGCCTTCTCGGTCGTTTCGGGACGAAAAATAATTTGATTACAATTTAAAGAAAGCTTGCAACACGAAATTGAAATACATTGAACGTAACTTGATCATTGATTGCTTGAAAGTTAGAAATTACAATAGATTGAAAGCAAGAGATTACAATGGCTAGTGCAGGTGGCGAACACTAGAAAGCTTGAAAATGTTTGAAAGACTAATACCCCCTATAATAGATTTCGGAACAAAAATCTAAATGATGGGAGTAAACATCATTTGCCTCTAGAATCATACTTTTTCTTTTCTATTTTCTAACTATTTTATGAATTAAATAAATATTTACAACACGGGGCTTAAGTAAAGCTGCAGCTCGTGACACCAGGACTAGCAAATTCCATTTATTTAATTTTTTGGTATGTTTTTTTTTTTTCCGATGTTAACCCGGCCAGGGAAAAAATAAATAAATAAAAATAACGTTTGCTCGTATCTTGGTCCATAAGATATTTAATTTTCATATTTAGATGAATGCATGTACTTGTACATTCATGCATGCAGTAATTTTTTGATAAAGTGTAAATTTTAAGATTTCAAGAACTTAAGATAGGTTCTATGCACCAAATTATTGGGGTCAGGGATTGCTGAAATAAAGGCAGAACACCCATGTGAGCAAACAGGATCTAGCATGTGGATAATACACCATAGAGGGTGATAGATACATTGTCCCCTGTATGTATATATTTGACATATTTGTTTGGAATTTTGTCACGTCTTCTTTGTTTTTTTATAACATGATTTATCTTGTCTCCATTCATGGATAATGTCTATATTCACGAGCTCAAGTCTTCTCGTGTGAGGACCAAAGAAAACATATGTGGGGTTGTTCTCTTTGTGTTTCAATTTTTTGTTTTGAGTTTTGAATTCATTTTAGATTTTGTGTTTTGAGTGTTCATTTTGAGATTGTTGAAATTGTGTTCTTTTTGACATTTTGAAAATTTGTTTTGAAAACATCTAAAGCGCGTTTTGAAAATTTTGGTTTGATTATATTTGAAAACACTCAAAACGACAAATTTATCGTTTTGAGTTTTCTTTGTAAATTTTTAACTTATTTTCAAAAATGTGTTTTTAAAAATAAGAAAGAGAACGCGTTTTCACTATTTTGAAAAATCGAAAACAGAAAACGGCTTGAAAACGGTAAAGAGAACATGCCCTAAACTTTCGGGATGTTTTCGGAATGCAATAGTAGACAAATTTATACGTAACTATTGTGAATGAGATTCTAGCTTCCTGATATTTAATTTTTGTTAGTAGTTTTGTTTTTCGAAGTAGTCCAAAATTCTTATATGTTGGTTATTATTGCGATACTTAAATGATATGATATTATGCCCTTAGTCCATGTTTAGTGTAGTTATATCAAATTTTTAGTAGATCTTGATAAAAGTTGATTAAGTGGATAAAAGATATGGATTCCACGAGATGCATGTGTAGTGAAAATTAATTATTGAATTTGACTTAGACTTTCGTCAAAATTTTAAGCCACACCAAATTGGGGCTTAATATGTCATCGTAAGGTGACTGTTTTGAGAATACCAATTTCGAAATTTGACTAATGATTTGAGCTTCACCCACATTAAATTACTCGTTTGAGCTTTTAGAACTTTGATAACATATATGATATATGTAAGTTACATCTGAAGGATCAAATTTGTTAGAAGGAGAAGAGTGCTACGAAGGCACTTAGCACTCAGATGTGCAGGAACACATTGGGAAAGTGAATGAGTACGTAGCTTATCCTTGGAAGTGAGGTTGTATGAATATCAAAGCAGTTTGATTTCGCCTCTAAAATCTCAATCAACTGCTCGAGTCACATGTTTTTGCAGTAATACAAGGAAAAGAAACTCCTCAAATCGCACTGACTGATATAAACTTATAAACATATAATCAGAAAGAATGAATTTTACATGGCAAAGAAGAAATATTACATATATAAAAGCCAACTTATAATTTCTACCAACTGAATACAAATTTAACTCATACAAACAAGATAATGGATTACACTAATTAATTTTCAGAATCCAGCTAGCTAGGTAGGTAACTAAATTAAAATCAAATTGAAACATAGGAGGTAGAGTTTGCAATGCAAGCAAGGAAGAAAATAGCAGACGAAGCACCATCTTCTTGAAGACTATAAGTGCTTCTTTTGAACTTGCTGGTTTTCCCTTTGTTGCATTGAACTATCTGCTTTTGCATATGTTGCTGATAAGTTTCTTTGGCCTTATTCACTTCTTGCTGCTGCTGTTTCTTCTTCATGGCTTCTTCAACTCGAGACACCATCTCACTTAGTTATAGATATAAAGTGTGTTTTGAGAGAGAAAATATTGTTCATGAGAATATCATACATTAGTCTATGTGTATATATAGCCTATAGGAGTGAGAAAAAATGAGTTCTTTTTTCAATTTTTTTTTTCCTAGGGTTGGGGATCACTATTGAGTCTAAATGCTTATTTCATCCACATGGATGCTCCCTCTTTTTTTTTTTTTATCTTTGACTTTATGGTAAGATGAACTATATAGTTTATTATAGTATACGGACAAAGAAAAATAAGTCGAAAGTTGAAAACTGTGTATTAAAACACTGTTTGGTGGAGATTAACATTTTGATTTTAATCTAAGAAAAGTTATTAATTAATTTTAATAATATATTTTATGAAACTCGTAACTTTTCAATTATATATTTCATCAATCTTTATCAAAATCGATTAAAAAATTTATTTTTAGCTACACCAAACAAGGTCTAAATATGTTCTCTATCATGCATATATCCCTCTTCTATTAAAAGAGGGAATCCTTCATTTACTATTCATTCGAGACGTATTTCGTCTTCCCATTTTATCCCCCACTAAATAATGTTTTTTTCCCATTTTATCACCATCATTTACGGTTCTTCATCATCATCTTATCAAAACAAAAGGGTAATATAGATCTCTTTCCTTACCCACAATTGTTGACTGGGTTAACTGGGAAAGACAAACAAAAAATAAAAAATAAAAAATTTACTCCCCGTTCGCGCACGGGGAGATGGTTGCTCTCCGTGCGCACACGGAGAGTTTCTTAATTTTTTTATTATTTTTTTTAAATATGCTTAAAAATATTATTTTTTTCCTCATTTCATCATCTTTGATATTTGGTAAAAATAAATAAATTATTTCCAATAGATAAACTCTTCAACACATATAGGTCGATCCTCGTCGGGGGCATTGCCCTCGAACCCCCACGAGGGGATGCTGCCCCCTCGACCTGACCGGGCAGGTCGATCCCTGTTGGGGGCATTGCCCCCAAGCCCCCACGAGGGGCGTTGTCCCCTCGACCCCCCGTGACCTAACAGGCCAGGTCGATCCTAGCCGGAGGCGTTGCATTTATTGGAATAATTTAAATTGTCCAAATCTAATATTCAAGATATAATTCACGATAATTTAATATATTTAACACACTAACATTACTTTCAAAGTAACCCAGCCTCGTGCATTGCACGGGCACAAAACTAGTGTTTTTAAAAGTATCAATGGAAATTTAAGGAGTTGAGGTCCAGTGGTTCCAAATGGTTGTGTCCTCGCTCGAATTTTAACACAACATCACATTACCTTAGAATGATAAAGGAGTTGCTATAAATTGGTAAGTTCCATCACTTAGGCTTTTTTTTTTTTTTTTCTAACGTTAAAATAGTGAACGTACGGGGCCATAATAAAAGGAAAAAAAAAATGAAAATATAGAACTTCAATTATTCAATTTATTATTCTTATAAGCATTTATATATCATCTTTAAAAAATAATTAGTATATATTATGGAGATGGGCAAATAGCTATGATAGCATTATTATTACATTTATCTAGTAAACCTTTTAAACAATTATCAATAAGTACAATAACAATTCAAAAACTTGAACAATTAATGAAATCATTTAAGCAATAAGTCAGCCCTATTCATTCCATCTTAGTATTTGATGACAAATTAGACCCCATTTGGCACCCAATTTCTAAAAATCATATTTTTCAAACTCATTTTCAATTACACATTATTTTAATAAAATATTTTTGCACATGAATCCTTAATTTTCTTTACTTTTTAACAACACGTTTCTTGAAAAATCAATTTTTACAGAATCTATTCTCCAGAAATCTCTACAAACATGGACAAAATAGTACTTATCTTATCTTTGGAAAGTTGAATGATAGTGATAACTCAAATCTTCTCCAGCTAGAAATATACAGCTAACATGCAGAAATAGTAAAAGAAGAAATGACATTTTATTGATTTGAAAATGTCATTTTATGTACGAGTTACTTGTTAATTTAATCATTTTAACTTATTTTCAAATCACCGTATGCATATTTAGTGTGTAGTATACTAGTATTTGGGTCGTTAATTTTTTTTATTTTTTTTCAGTATAGAGTCCATCCTACTAAACATGAATTCCATAATTACCGAACGAATAATAGAAAAACATGGATAATTCATAGGCATTCATTTTAAGATAATATTAGTTAAAAGTATAAGAGAATATATGTCTCAAAATTCACGCATATTTGATGGATTATTTTGCTTAAGTGTTAGAATTTGGGCGTGACGCGAATTCCTTGTTGAATTAATTGAAGAATTTTAATTGAAGTGCACGTCAAGAATAATTCAGTTCGAAAAGTTATTGGAGTCTTATTCAAATTGAAATTCTATTTGGGAGTTGTAATTTGTATTGGACTTGAAGATGTTGAAATTATAAAGCAGGAAGAAAAGTCGTCTCATTTTCACTAGCCCGCTTGCAGGTTTTCTCCTGAGACTCGATCGTTCGCGTGTCGCCTTTCGGCGCTCGAGTGACGGACCTGTCACTAGATTGTCGTTCGAGCGACAAGGTTTTCCGGTCCAGACCCTTTTCACTTTTTAACACATTTTTTTATATTTTACTTCAACTACAACTCATCTATTAGAATTTGGACATCCCCTACATATTTTCTATAAATATTGGGCTCTTCTATACAATGTTAATGTGAGAGAATAGTATGTGAGAAAAATGATTACTAGTTTTTAGGATCATTGTAATATTTCTCCATTTTCATCATTTATGGTGCAATAAAATCTCATAATTCATTTGCCTATTTTTTTGTCATATTTTATTTTTTTGCTTGTGATCAAATATTTCATTATTTTGACATATAACTTCAACATCTCAATCCGATGGTTGGTTTTATATCAAGTAGTATCAAGCGATACGTGATCCTTGAATTCCCAACAATTGGTATCAAAGATTTTGGACATAACTAACACAACAAGTGGTATCAGAGTCTAGGTTCAGCAGTTTCCCAAGAGTGTAAGGTTTGATTTGTTCGAGATTTTTGTTCGTGATGGCTTCCATGAAGTCTGATATTTCTCTTTTGGATCGAAGCACTAGATTTTCGCTATGGCGGGTTAAGATGTGTGCAGTATTCGCATAACAAGATTTGGATAATACGTAGCTAGGAATTGACAAGATGCCCGCAACTTTGACTGCAGATGAGAAATTATGGAATGATAAGAAGGCAGTCTCTCACATTCATCTTTATTTATCGAATATCATTCTTCAGAATGTTTTGAAGGAAGGTTCAATAGATGCTTTATGGTTGGAGTTGGAGCAATTGTGCATGAATAAAAGGGGCACGTGAAGAAATATTGCAACAAATTGTAGAATAAAGAAAGGTTGACTGCAAGTCGATATGGGAAGCAATTAGAAATTTCAAGTGAAACAGACCTCGCATAAAACATTGTAAGTGATGAAGATCTCTTGGCTATTTCTGATATCGAATTTAAACCATAGGAGGATTTAATTCTGGATTCAACATGTTTGTTTCATATGTGTCTTAATAAGGACTTGTTTACAACATATGAAATTGTTTTCAAATGTGTCCTAGTTATAGGAAACAACACATCTTGTCGAGTTTCTAGAATTAGTACAGTCAGATTAAAGCAATTGAATGGTACAATTAGAACATTTGGCCATGTTCGACATGTTCGGGATTTGATGAAGATTCTCATCTCGTTGTCTATCCTTGATTCAAATGGTTATAAGTTCTTTGGTAGAGATGGAGTTTTGAAAGTTTGTAAGGGTATTCAGGTTGTATTCGAGGGACCAAAAAAGGTCTCGGTTATACATTTTGCATGATCGTGCAGAATTTAGAAGAGTCAATTAGTACAGGTTCAGTAACGTAGTGGACATTCAATTTGATACAATACTTTTAAGATCTCGTAAATGGTCGGATTTGAAGAATATAACTCGATGGAGTTCACAAGATATGGATAATACCGCTTTGACATCATCACCTGCAGTGTTATTATATTCTATTGCTAGGGACGAATCTAGTGGAAAAATGTATGTTGATGCTGATTTTATTGAGCATGTTTTCAGTGTGTAGAAGGTGTATAATCTAGTAATGGGCCTTCTTTAAACGCATTTGGGTTTGATTATGCTTTAGGGTATGTTACAGCCCAGTTTGGTAAATTTTAAAATCATTATGATTTTTTGGGAATTTGAGATAGTTTTGTATAGTAGTGCTTGGATTTATTGGAAGAGGTGGAGTATTTTGTGTTTGGTTAGAGAAATCAGTTTTGGTTATTGTAGAAGAGTCATTTCATTCCTCGTAGACGGATTTTCTTCTCTAGCTAAAGAAAATTTTGGAGTTTTGTTCATTGTAGTGGAATTTATGTCAATATGGAGATTGTTTGAATTTGGGTGTGACCTGAATTCCTTATTGAAGTAATTAAAGAATTCTAGTTGAAGTGCACGTCAAAAGAAATTTTGTTTGGAACGCTATTGAAGTCTTATTCAAGTTGAAATTCTATTTGAAAGCTCTATTGGAAGTTGAAATTTGTATTGGACATGAAGGTGTAGAATTTATGGGCCGGGAAAAAAGTCGCTACACCGCTCGAGCAACATCTAAAGGTTTTCTTCCGAGACTTGGTCGTTCACCTGTCGCTTGCCGGTGCTCGAGCGACGGACATGTCACTAGCTTATCACTCGAGTGATATGGTTATTCGGTCCATGCCCTTTTCGCATTTTAATTTTTCTGTCATATGTTCTTGTTTTCTTTTATTTTCTTTTGCTTATGATCCATTAATTACTTCATTATTTTGACAAATAACTTCAGCATTTCAATCCGGTGGTTGATTTCATATCAAGTAGTATCGAGAGATACGTGATCCTTGAATTCTTAATAATTGATATCCGAGATTTTGGGCATAATTAACATAAGTATATGTACTATTGTTCTCAACTGACTCTAATTTCTAGTAATCTGTCACAAATATTAGTCACCGAGACAGTTTTTTCGGTGGCTAATGATATATAAATTAATTTCATGACTAATCACATGGAACTTTCTAATTAATTGCTCCTTTTCAAGGCTGTTGAGTGTTGACTTAAGTATAAACAACAATTGTACTCTCACGGATTAAGTCACTGTTTGAACGTGGCTAGCATCTATAGGGTAAGATTTAAAAATATATATTCCCGTATTTGATAAGATTCGTAGTTAACAATTAATCTTAATTACATATTTTATAAGATTCACAACTTTTCAATCATACATTTCATCAATTTCTATCAAAAATCTGGTTTTAATCCCCATTAAACAGGTACTATTTGAATGTTATTTCTTTTTGTATTTGCCCAGGCACACATTATCACACTGGAAGCATTTCATTGGTTTTGTATGCCTTTTTTTTCTAAATTATATTGTGCATGTTTGGGATCCAAAAATGTTTATACAAGTACGTTCAACTGTTCAGAAACGTGAGAAAAAAGTACATTTTACCCCATTGTGAGTGCAAATTTCTTGCCTATTTTAATCTCTATACACATAGATTTTTTTTTATTATTTGAATTAAATATCTACAATCCCTTTTAAAAACTTTTAATTTCAAATATAATAGGTTTCGCGAACCTTTCACAGTGGAGGAAAAACACTCGTTATCGAGGTGTTTCTATTTTTACGTACTTTGCCTCATGGTCGAAGATTAGTTGGAAAGCCCACAAGTATTTACTAGAACGTTTTGTGTTTTGAGTATGATCTTACACGAAAATCCTAAATTTGTTACAATTGAGACAACAATCCTCTTATATGTAGCAATTCTGAATTATTGATATGCAATAAGAAGTAAGGCAACATGTATAAAAACCAATTTTCTATAATTTCATTGTCCAAAGTGATGAAATATGCATGTGCTGACTTCTGAGCCATGTGAAGATGTTCCATGCAAATAAATGCCATATTAAATTTTTTTTTTCTTTATATGTTTTTTAGGACTCGTATTTTATATTGTAGTTGAAGCGGCAATGATCTCAACGGACTAGAGTGAGAAGAAAAATGATTTACATAACTAATACCCAGATTTCGTCAACACTCATTTATTTATTTCTTATACCGATTGCCAAAGTCATCAATGAAATGATTTAACGAACTTTTTTGTCACAAAACATCATTTCCAAACATATAAAGAATATACTTTTTTTTTTTTTTCATATGGAACATTAATCCAAGTAGGGGACGATTATGTATATTAAGGATATGAATGTTCGATATGTAATATTACTAAATAAAAAGAGCAAAATTTTAACATATTTCTTTTTTAATGACGTTCAATATTGCCAGGTCGAACATGCGAATAGAGTTAATTCATATAGTAATCATAGAGCAGGAAACATGGGGTGGCCAATATTTATTGCAAATTTTTGTTCAATTGAAACAGACAAGGAATGGAGTTGTATATGAGCCCATTATTCTAAGCATTCTAAGGGGCCTTAGAAAATGATTGTTTGCCATTCTGAAAACACGAGGCATATTTGCTGGTTAATGGTTTGACCAATTTATTTTATTTTGTTTTATTTGCTTTGGTTTGAAATTCAAATTAAAGTGTTTTAAGTACTAATGTGACACCTAAATACAACTAGCCCTTCTTTGAGTCCCATTTTTTTTAATAAATAATGCATTTTTGAATAATATTTTGTTGGAGATTGTGTGGTTAAAAGGTAAGAATTTTTTTCGATTTACGTGTAATATTATTTTATAAAAGAATGTGTGGTTGAAAATGAGTTTTTTTTTTTTTAAAAAAAATGAATTTTTAGAAAAATGGAGGCCAAACATGGTGTTTCCTATCTGGATCTTTGTCCATATACACATGCTAACTTCGAATGTTATTAGCTCTGACTAGAGGTGGCAATGGGCCGAGCCGGTTCGGCCCATGCCCACATGAGCTCAGCTCGTGCTCGTGCTCGTTCATTAGAGACGAGCCGAGCTTTGGGCGAGCTTGGCTCGACTCGTTTTTTTTTTTTTTTTAATATAGGATATTAGCCTTTTGGAGAAAAAAAAAATAAAAAAATAATAAGGGCAAGCCCACGAGCCGCTCGTAAAAAAACTCTCGACTCGCCTAGTGAGCCCCCTACTCGGCTCGGGCTAGTCTTTTTGACGAGCCCGAGGCCCTCGTGGCTCGTCAAAACGAGCCGACGAGCTTGTTTGCCACCTCTAGCTCTAACCTATTTGGCAAAATTTAAATTATAATCTTATCCAAATATTTGGAATGGCTTACAATTTATTATTCACGCATTTTTTGAGACCGTGACTTAGCTTATAAACACTTAATAGCAGTATCAAACAAGCACAAAACCAATTCTCTATATTCGGTTGAATGAGTGAGGGTTGATCGATGATTCTCAGTATTCTTTTGGATCAAAGAGTTTTCGATCTTGTGTTTGTCTTGTATTTCTTGCTTCTAGTTGCACAAGGTTTGCTCAATCTGCTGCTAAATTGTATTATTAACAGATTGGTTCGGTATAAATTAAGCCAATTAGGTACAAATCTGACCAAAATACAACTAAGTGTCAAACTGGATCTTTGTCAACATACATGTGCTAAAAACCTAGGATACTATTTGTTTGTTCTAATTGAATTTTCTTGCTCAGCTGGTGGCCTATCATTGCCTATTTTGTTTTTAGTTTACTTATTTATTCTCTGCCAACCAAAATTCCTCTTTTTGTTGGGTTTCCTAGAATTAGAGGAAATTAAAAAGGAGATGACATGCAAAATTTTGTTAACAGTTTTCTAATGCATCAAATGCAACGTTTACATTTTGATGTACGTTTCACGGTGTTATATTGGCTTAACTTGAGTTACTTTACTATTTTTAGTTTAAAACTATGGTACATAAAATCTTTAATTTTAGTCCTTTTTGTAGGTATGTTCCTCAAAATTGTATAGGATACGTGGAAAAGAATTCGTAAACCTCAATTACACAATCAATTATGTAGAAAAATTTAGTCGAATTGATTAAACATGACCGATCTCGTCACGAACAATATCCACCCTAGTCTAATCGACAGATCTCGTAATCTCCATTGAATAGTTCTTCTATCGATACACTAGATGTTCACACTAGCAAGTATACACCAGAGAATGTTGGATTTCGTTGGCTTAACCTGACATGACCTGACTTGGTATGAAAATGAATTGGGCCGAGACCAAATTTTGAATTAACCTAATCTGGCCCGGTTCGACTTGATTATCAACATATCCTGGGCTAAACTTAAATGGTCCAATATGTCCCCCACGGATTAAACAAAAATAGCCCACTTATTAACTAGTGTGGGCCTTTGTGGCACACCAGTCAAGTCTGGGCTCAAATAAGAACTATTGGTTATGTGTAGGGTTGAGAAAAAATAAACCCAAACCGCTTAAATCGACCAACTCAACCAATAGCGATCGGTTTGGATTGGGTTTTCAAGTTCAATTGGGTTGGGTTGGGTATTGGGTTATAAATTAAAACCCAATTCAACACAACTTAACCCAACCCTGTTAAAAGTGAGGCTCGGATAGAGATTATGATTTTGAATAGATAAAAACTATATTTTTTTCAAATTTATAATTAAATAATTCTTTTGGCTTAAAACCCGAGGCCGACCTCAAGAAAAACATTACCGACGCGAACTCGACAAACCTATGCGTAAAAGGTTACATAAAAGTATTTTCCCTAAAGGTTGTTCAGGAGAGATATTTTAAAAATTATTTTCCTTAAAAACATTCTCAATCACACATTCTATTCAATTAATACATTTTCTTACTTTTAACCATGTGTTTTTTTTTTTAAAATATTTTTTGTTTGAGAAAATCTTTCCCATACTAAGCCCCTGTTTGTTTTATGGGAAAAATGAATAATTTGACCCTTTTTTTCAAAAAATTGGGCCCCACTATCACACAAGGTGGTGAAATATTTCAATTGATGACCAATGCAGCAATAAAATTTCTTCCACAAATGGGAAACAAACGGGGTGGAAATATGAAGTTGCCTCGGGGTGACAACAGGGAGGTCCTCCCCCATCCACCATTCCCTATTTCATTAGGAACTTAGGGGAGACGTGCTGAGGTAGGATTAAAGTATCTTCATTTCACATCATGTTTAAAATTTACTTTTTATTTTTTTAAAAAATAAGAGTCGGGGGGACAACGCAGGACAGGATGGGACATCCCAAAACAAAACGAGATGGGACGAGGCATGTAGACATTTCTAAAGTTGACACAGTTGTATTCAACTATAGGCCATCTAGGACTATTAATGAGTCTAGCAGCGCAAATAACGACGTTTGAACCAGTTACATTTTGTTTAGAATGATATATAGTACTAGTGGTGTTAAATATCAGTCTAAATGTGATCGTATCATAAAAGAGTCATAAATCATTATTCTAATTGAACATATAATTTAATGTCATAAGTGTCGTCACCTAAACTGGTGCTAAACACTAACGGTGCTAGTTAGTATCACTCTTTTGTATAATATTATGTAATATAATTATGAATTACTTTTGTCTTCAACAATTAGCTAGCTTGTAATTTTTCGTGTAAATGTTCTCTCTCAATTTAACAAATAAATCTCCCAATTTTACTATGTTTTACACTACCTCTGAATTGTGAGTCCAAATATATATATATATATATATATATATATATAGTTTACCTCGTGTATTTCATAGTTGAAAAAGTAATTGTTGCAATATGTACCAAAATAAGGGATTTGGAGTTTTTAAGGGTAAAAGAAGTGGCAACAAACAATTTTGTTGATATTGTAGAGATGATTATGTTGTCCCTTTCTACAATTATTTCAGAGGTACTGAATTATGAGCTTCAAAATAAAAGAGTCCGTATGAATCGAGCCACCTTCATCCAAACTTATTACGACGTGAATTAGCTCATATAAAGATATCGTTAGTGCTAGGAGTTGCCCTACTCATAGAGGTGTCAATCTTCCAAGTCCGTCGTTCAACAAGGAATATTTACTTTCTAAAAACCCTTTTTCAAATAAACCAACCAGATACTCCTAAGTTTGGCTAATGTTTATAATAAGTTAAATCACTTTTTATGCATACAGTTTATATGAATAAAACGTACTAATCACTTATTCGTCTCTCATTTCAATTTATTTTTAATTTAAACCGTTTATAAGCAATTTCAAATATGCTTTCCATCATCTCATAAATTGACATCTAACTATTAGAGTTTCTATCTGATTTGTTATGGGTCGAGTCTTTCGAAATCCGAAATGTCCAACCCATTTTGATAAGGATGGATTGAATTCTTGAATCCCTAATTGATAAATTGGTTGTTGTAATTATATAATTTGTTAATCTGATTTCAGGAAGAGATGGCAATGGGACCAAGCTTATTCTCTTGACCATTGGAAATTTTGTTGGATCAATTTTCCTTATTTATTTTTAACTTTTAAAACATAAAAATAAATAAATAAACAAAATTAAGAATGAGATCACGTACACATAGGGATGACAACGGGACGGGTCAGGATCATGGCAACTCCCCCACCCTGTTACCCGTTTTAAGGCAAGGCAAGGCAAGGCGGGGCGGGGCGGGGCCTTTGCCCCGTTTACAATTCATCTTTTTTATTAGTTTTTGATAATTCATTTTATTGCCCACATTTATTAAAGTGTAATAAAATAATATTTTTTAATTTATTTTTAAAAGTGAAATTATTCAAATATATTTTATACACTAAGGTTTTTATTTTTTGTTATGTTTTTTAAATAATTTTAGCTGCAAATTTTCTATTAGAATTAATGAAATTTTATAAAAAATTTCATTTAAAGTATTGAATAAAAAAAAATTAAAAAGTATACGGTACCCTCCTCATGACAAGAAGGTAGAGTAACCTCTCTAGTATCCGGTTTGTGGGAATTTTTTTTGCCAGTGTTCACGGTCCCGCCCTCATCTCTCTCTCTCTCTCTCTCGGCCGCCCGGTCCTACTTTTCAATTTCAAATATTTCCGCAATTTTCGATCCCTCCGCCAAACCTTCTCCGTTACAATTAATAGCTTCCATTAAACCGATTTGCCTCAAAAATCACAATCAATATCCAAAACCCTAATCCAATATGTGCAAAGGTCACAGATTTTGAATAATTAAGCAACCATATGCTAAAAATGGCGACATCTGCTTTCAAATCGACGTCGAAGAGGACCACAATTGGCGGCTCCAGCTCCGAAGATCCAAGTACCACTAGCCGGTCTCACCGCCGGTCCAGAAGTCTCAGCCGGTTCTCCCGACCGGAGGTGGTTTCTGAGGCGAAGGGGAAGTTTGTCGATACGGTCAGAGGGTTGGGGGAGTGTACGGAGATCAGCCTTGATGATCTCGCGATTGAGTTCTTCTCGTTGAGAAACGAGAATGAGAGCCATGCAGGGACGGGGGAGAGGGAGGACCGATCGGTTTCGCATTGTAGGGGTGAGGGTGAGGGTGAGGGAGGCGGCTCGGAGATTGGACGGTGGGCTAGTCATACGGCTTCGTCTAGGAGAAGGGGGAGGTCAGTGTCAAGGAGTAGTGAAGGTGACAGTAAAGGTTATATTGTTTCTAGTGGCTCTGGTGGTGGGGATAAAAGCGTTACTACGGCTGAGGCCGGTTCACGGCGCAGGAGGTCCCTCTCTGTGGCTCGGTATCATATTAGTGACTCTGAGGTGACTTTGATTAATTCATTTCTTAGGGAATTGTGAATTTTCAGCAGATTATTACTTGTGTTGTCGCTTCGATTTGAATAGACTCTGTATTGTTGAATGAAAAAAAAAAATGTTAATTGTTGTGAGAAATAATGCCGAGATTGATAATCGAAGAGCTGTTACAAGAGTGAATTTTGTGGAAGTTGTCCAGAAATTTTGGGAGGTTGAAAATTCAAAAAATTTCCAAATGAAAGTAATTGATGGTATTTGAAATTTAAGAATTATGCGCAAGTAGTTTTGATTTATTTAGGTTTACTCTAATAGCAAGTGAATGTCTTGATTGAATATGCATTGCATTTGTTTTCTATCATGCATAATCTTGGTGTTAATTGAATATTGAGCAGTATTGTTCAAGACCTACCAATTTCTTGGTGAGGTTTGTGTTTATATATTGATCATATGTGACATTGACGAGGACATCATGTGTCATTCACCTATATTTTTTTGTTATCTTCTTTGAAGTGGAAGATTGTTTCTGATTAAAATCTGGAACAATGATCTTATTCTCGTTTTATTCTCTAGTATGACAAGTTGCTAAAAGAGTTTGACATACAACCTGATTTATGCATGCACAATTGCATACGAGTGATGTATTATTTTCATGAACACGAGCTTGCAATCTACCTGCTTTGGAACATATACAACATGGTTAGTACTAGTTGACTGCTGGTTTTACGCACCACCTCAATGGAAGTCCATACATGATGCAATTCTCGATAAAGTGTCACAATGTTAATCAAGATCAACACAGTTGCACCAGCAATCCCTCGCTATCTTGAGGTGGAATGTATACTCATCATACCTGCATAATATTTGGTCTAGGGGAAGTATTGAATATTTACCTACCAGTGAAGGAAATTCTACCAATTTTTTATGCCTAGACAGCTCATCTCCTTGTTTGGGCTATGTGGGACGTTAAAAGTTCAGAATAATTTTATCCTTACTAAGCCCCTGTGTGGGCTTCATTTTAATTTTAATACATTTTTCTCTTTCTTCTTTTCAACCGCACATTCTTCAATAAAATAATATTACATATAAACTCAAAAGTTTTCTTTATTTTTAACCACACATTCTCCAAAAACTTACTATTCCAAAATATATTTTTCCCAAAACCACATTAAAATGGAGCCCAAACAAGGGCTAAATTTAAGACATGACTTCTGCATTTGAGAATTATCACAATTATCAGGCATCCTTATATGTATATGGGTATGGGATTTTCAAGATTTAATTTTTTTTAATGACTTTAGCTTGAAACAACTTCAGATTCTTAAATATTTGCTACAAGCTTATAAAGCATGAAGTTATTAAATTATGCACGTGAAAGATTCTTCAAGACTGTATTATGAAACTATATATGCAGTTTCTTTAATCCAACAGGAGAACATAAATTGACATTGACATATATTTGGCAGAGTGAGGTAGATCATTCTCAGAATCCAAGCAATCGTGCTATTGTGAAGGGTCCTATCAGGGGGAGGAGTCAAATTCCTTCATCGCGGAAGCCAACAGCTTTAAACAATCCACAACCGGAAATAACGCTTAACAAAAATGATCAGTTGCTGTTACACGATGGCTACTCTGTAAGACTGTTTCGTCTTTAATATGGCGGCCTTCGTCTTCTTTCTTTGCATATATGCTCATATTGGTAACATTTACCTAAGGCACACTAGGAACTATAACCAAAAGCTGGCCATCAAGATCATGTCATTGTCAATTTATGTCCTCGTTATTTTTGTCACATCAAATAGAGCTTTGATATAATTCTTTCTACAAAGGAGCTGAAGTGTAATATTTGTCTATTGACTTCACAGAGCCACTCCTCTGCCCTAACTGATGATGAATCGAAGACTCTGTGTATTGGTAGAAATAGATTTGAGAAGACAATCCAGGCAGTTTATACAGAGAAGGTTGATTCTTTTGTACTTCTATTAGGCTGTAGATGAAAGTCTAGCTCCATTTCATTTTCATCTCTCTTTCTACACTTATTTCTTGTACCTCAGGCTGAGCTCCATACAGAGAATGCTGTTAACAGTGGGTTGTATGAAGCAATGCGAAAAGAACTTAGATATGCTGTTGAAGAAATTCGAACTGAACTGAATCAAGTATGTTAAAATCTCTCTTCGTTGAAACAAATCTTGCTTCTATGTTTGGTACCTGGTACTGTAAAATGTTAGTAAATCTCTGTTTGTTAAAATTTCTTGTATTCATTCATAGGCCATGGGGAGAGATCAAGCAGCATTATCAAATGGCAATTTTTTGCAGGTGGACAAACCCGAAATTCTTCGGGATTTTTCAGTTATCAGAAATAGTTATACTACAAAGTTAGAACAGGTATCAAATAATAGATCATTAAATTTTCTTTCATGCATGGTTTAAAAAAGTGTGACCGAGGCACACCTTCAGTGCCTAAAGGAGCAAATCTTATTGCTATTTTATTGAGGCAGGCGCCTTACCGATTGAGGCGCACGCCGCAGGTTTGCTGTGACTTGAATTTTTTTTAATTATATTTTATTATTATTATTATTTTATTTTCAAAGTCTAAACTTAACTTTCAGATGAAAGATCCCTTTTAATTGGGCTCATCTCGTTCTCAAATGTTAAAAAAAAGGGCCTCATCAATTCTTCGACTAAATAATAAAAATTACCCAAATGGCCCCACGACCCTACCCCACGCCTCACCACTCCCCCAAGACACAAGAAGCTTCTTCCACGAGATTTCATGGAGGCAACATGCAATTTTGAAACTATAGCAGACACTATTGCACGAACACTTCAACTAAAGTAGTGCGTTTGTATCAGACACGTGTTTGATACGACACTCTATCATAGTCATTTTTTCATTTGTTATTAGAAATATTATATATTTTAAACTCATTTATTATTAAATAATAAATAGGTACTCATATTTAAAATATTTCAATAAGACAAATTAATAACAAGTGTAAAATTAGATTTGTACTTAATAAATGAGATTTTTAAAGAAATTAATCAATGCGTTGGCAACGTGTAGTGTTGATACTTTTTGAAAAAATTGTGTGTCGTCGTGTCAGACACAAGTGTCCGTATCGGTGTATTATAGCTGGCAAATATTTTTTTTTTGCATTTCATTTCCTCTCTCTCTCTCTGTGATTTTATTTTATTTTTTTAATTTATCAAATTCTTCTTACTTCTGTATTATTTAATTTTTTGGTTTGTTGTGAGGCCTATGATAAAGGAAAAAAGCTTCAGTACCTATTTTAGCCTTTTTAAACATTGCTTGTACGAGCATACCTTCCTGCTTCTGGTCATGTTCTTATTTTGATGAATGGGTTTTCTTTGCCTACTGGTGATCTTGGGGTGTAGGCAACAGAAGAAGTATATCATTGTTCTGTATTTCTATTAGATCCATTTGATTTTTGTAGATACAACTGTTGGCCATTGTCGATGAATGAAGGACTTGAGTGCACCACTGTCCTTCTTTCCTTCATTTTTCTTGCATGTTCCACAGTCGATTTCTTAAGCTTGTTTCTTTCCACTGCAGGCCTTCAGAAGCGTGTCTGTTTGCATGTTAGTGTTCAACCTGAGTTTGAAATATGGTCAATCTTCTTATTCTTTATTCTAGGATGTTTATTTAGGATCATGAGCAATATTCTGCTATCTTCTTGCATTATATGTTCATATAGGTTTCAAGTTCAGAGATGCATCGCTGCACATTATTTTAGTTAGTTCTTGAGAGAGAAAGAAAATAGAGAAATATGCACTACTTGTCTAAATGAAAATTGGCAATGCTGGTTGAAAACCCTTCCATTTAAATTCTCAAGGATTCCAAATTCCTCTCCTAATTAAGCTATATCTGGAATTCGTTTTAACTTTTGAGCTCTCATATAGCCTTGAATGATAGAGATTATATTCCAACATATTCTTTATAATTTGAACACCTCATCTGATAGATTCTTTGGAACTTGGGATTCCTGTCAACTTTCCTGCAAGATGAATTAACCTTGTATTAAAAATCTCAACTTTTTATTCGACTAAATTCTCTGCCAACTTTTAGTCAGAGAAGCGCAAGCAAGATCTTCTCACTGAAATATTGCTAGAGGAGCAACGAGGACGGGATCTCTCCAAAATTGTTAGAGATTTACTTCCGGGTTCAAAGACTTCATCTGTTGCTCAGAAGCCATCCCGAGCTAGAAAGGAGTGTGGTGATCCTAGTGATCATTGTTATATCGATGTGGTGGTGGTGTTAAAAACTTAAAATATCATCCTCACCTTTTTTTTTTCCATATTCCAGAGAAGTAGTGACAAAAGTAGGGCATCAAAGCAATTGAGTGAGGAGGCAGAAAAATATTTCGTGGACTTCATTTCTAATGTTGAAGACACGGACATATCTTCATTTGATGGAGAAAGAAGTGATGGAAGTTCGACCGTAGGGGGCACTCGAAAGGCGAGAGATTCTTCAATAAGAGCAGAAGCCGAAAGCTATCAAAGTCCCGTTGAAATGGAGGGTGTTCTTTTACCTTGGTTAAAGTGGGAAACTATTCCCGATGGTTCTCTTTCAGGAAAAAATAAAGCACAGACTCCTGTCACTCCAAAAGCACTACAGTGGGACTCAGAAAAGGTGACGTTTAACTTGCATGCATTCGCAGATATGACCGTATAGAACATCCCTTAAATCATGTTTGGCCAAACTTAAAAAGTTGACTAATAAGTAAATAAGGTTTAATTTAAATAATTAATTTTAGCGGTGAAAGTTGGAAACATGTTTTTGATGTGATACCAACCGAAGGGTTATCTGCAAAATAAGAAACTATTTTAACTATGCTTCTCATAGACAAGAACTAGAAGCTAGAAGAAAAAAAGAAGGAAGCTATCTAGACATGTTTGGGAACAAAAGTAAAATTAACTTCTTTTAATCTGTAGCCAAACAAGCTATAGTTCGTCAAAAAACTGTATCTTTTTCTATAGGAACCAATCATTTTGGATATCAGTTATGCTAAATGTTTGCTTTAGTTGCACACTCGGCTACGAGTTCTTTTATGTGGGGCAACTAGAATTGCCCAACTTTGTTTATAATGCTAGACATTATTATTAGAAGAAAAAGATGCTATCATATTATCCATTTTAATGTGCTGTTAATGCCTGTCGATGTCTTTGTCGTCGTAAAATTTTCATGAATTTTTTAATTTATTCAGGACGGAATCTCATTAAATGACTCGACTAATCATTCGACCAGCAGTCATGGGAGTTGGAGTCCTGTATCCTTGAATAGTACTCCTTCAAATGGAAGAGAATACAGTGGAGGCAAAACCAGACAATTTGGTGATGAATTAGTATCACATTTTAACACGGACGAATACCTTAAACTCGAGAATAGCGGGGAAGTCTTGTTTGAAATGTATAAAGAACGAAACAGAATTAAATCTGGTGGTCTTTTGCTTTGTAACAGCGTATTTTAGTTTTTTTCTTGGTAAATTTGTACGCTCGTGGTGAATGGATTTAGAAGTATATAAAGTTTCATTTTTCAGAGAATATGTGATTAAAAATTGGAAAGAAATTTAAGTTTACGTGCAAAATATTTTATTATATGAATGTGTACTTGAAAATGAGTTTGAAAAAAAAAAAATTTGAAATTGGATTTAATGGATATCAAATAGGGGCTAAATTGTGTCTTGTGCTATTAAAACCTGTTACCAAACATGTCACTAGTGACTTGATGGTGTCAATTGCTCAACTGAATTTCGATAGTTCTAATGTTTTGTATTTTTCACAGCAAATCCATTTTGTCTACAACAGTAACTGTTTGTTCTATAAAACGTTGATAGAAAAGTATTTCCAAGAGATTTTTAAAATATAAGATATCTTTATTTTGAAAAATCAATTTTTCAAATTAAGTTCAGACTCTTTATGTTCCCCCGTTTGGGCCACACTTTTGGGGAAAAATATTTTTTGAAATAATGATTTTTTTTTTGGAAAATGTATGGTTAAAAAATAAACAATAAATAAATAATTTGATTTACGCGTAAAATTGTTTTATTGAAGAATATGTATTTGAAAATGAATTTTGAAAAAATAAGTTTTCGAAAAAGTGGAGCCCGAACATAGGCCTTAACTTTTTAAAACAAATAGTTGGTTTAACTAAATAAATTTGAACTCCTGAACTCTAGTATTTACGTCACGAAGATCATTTTTCTTTGTCCCAAAAACTATAGTTTCCTGGCATCATGAAAAATAAAAAACAAATATTACGAAGCCACCTACTGACGAAGATTACACGACGCACTTAATACAACACCATACCTTAGCAGACGTTGCCATGTGTATATCAAGGTTGGCATAAAGATTTACATAATAACACTATCATTTGTCAGCTTAAAATACAGTTAGCTTTTTCGTCCAATTATTTCCTTCCAAATCATCTTATGGCACTGCTTCTCAACGTTGCCTTCTATACAACCAACATAATTATACCTTAACAGCACTACCAGGAACTGTATCCTTGACACTTTCTGATTCACCACCAGAAGAATTTCCAAAATCGGAATATGAGTGAACAACATCAAACAATTGTTGTATTGTATTTATACTAAATGGACTAGCATTGACATTTTAGTCATTGGGCCCATAATGTGATGGGCCATTTTTTTATTAAACACGTGTGGAGGCCCCTACTCTCACCCCATTTTAATATAGAATTGGCCCATTAAATTCTATAGATACATGTGACATTTTGCCTCTTTATCTTCAATGAGAGGATTATCGATTTCTTGAGGGGGTAGGGAGTAGTTCTTTCCATACAAGGTTTCTTCATCTTTTGCAGCCCATACAATCAAATGGAAAGTCAACCACAAGCTATTGAAGGTATGATTATTCTTTGATATTGTTGTATACATGCTATGAAATTGAGAAGGGATTATTAGATTCATTTAAGCTAACAATTGGTATCAAAGCCATTCTTCTCATTTTTATGGCCGCGTCGTTCTATTTTTATTTATTTTTTACAATTTATACCAATTTAATCGTTTAATTTTTCATTGGGTATTTTTGGAGCTTGGAGCATTCATTAAGGTTTACTAGATTGAGGATTTTTCTGTTTCTAAATCCTGGTCAAGATAGTTCTGTGCACTTTGGTGATGGAGATGAAAGGGAAAATGAAAAACAGTTCAAGAGGTTGTTGAATGGAAGTAAAAAAAATGCAAAATATTCGTCATGTTTACTGGTGACATACAAATGTTCAATGGAAGATTTAAAATCCAAAATTGAATCTTGAAGTTATTTTTTAACTTGGAAAAGAAAAATGAAGTGTTTCTATTACTTTAAGGATAACAGTAGAGTCAAGAAACAAAGATGAGCCCCGACTTAGAAATACCAAAGCAATTTCAATACATTAGAAGCTGAGAGAGTGATCAAATCTTCATCTTCGGCTCTTTCACCCAGTGGACTGAAACAAAAGGGTGCTGGGATTATTATCTCCATAGAAGGCATGATAAATTATAGAGATTGTTATATTGTTCATGCTTCCGCTTAATGACATTATACTCAGATCCATATGGGTAGTAAATTTGTCCTGTCGGTAAATCATTGTTTGTTAGGATGCTTAGGACAACACAGATAATAGTTAAGTGATTGACACTTGGTGGCCTAATTCTATCATCTAGGTAGTGGGTCATTTTAAGTCCTTGTATTTAATTATTTTGTTATTGTCACGCGTAAGAGTCTTTTATGTGTCATGGGCTCTAGCATAGTGCGTAACAGTTTATTTTAAATAAAACTCTAGCATGGACATAAAGTTGCCTATTGGATACATTTATGGGAGCACATTTATCATTTTATATGTTTGATAAGTTTTTTTATTGTATTTTCCTCATTTTATGGCAATGCAACTATGTCTCTCTCTTTGTCTGCCATCAAAAGTCTAATAAGAACCAATTATGAGGATTGGCATGAGTCTCTCACCATTAATTTGGCTATAATGAATTTGAATTTGGTTTTGAGGATTAATGCACCTGTCAAACCCACTAGTAAAAGCACTGCAAGTGAAAAGACTCATTATAAGCATTGGATGCATTCTAATAGGACTTGTCTTATGATCATGAAGTATACTATTGGCAAGTCTATCAAGCAGAGCATATCTGATACGGATAATGCCAAAGAGTATCTTGAGGTTGTTGGGAAGAAATTTAGTAAGCTTGATAAAGCAGAAAAGGGAACTTTGATGAAACTTCTTACTACCACAACCTATGATGGGGTTAGTGGAGTTAGAGAGCACATTATGAAGCTTACTCACTTTTTTAACAAGTTGAAAGGAATGAAAGTTGAGTTAGCAGATAGTTTTCTTGTATGACAAGTACTTGAATCTTTACTCCCTCAGTTTGATGCACTCAAGACTATTTATAATGCACAGAAAGAAGAATGGGACTTGAGTGAAATGACTACTATTGTAACTCAAGAAGAAGAGATGATGAAAAATGCCAAGTCTCATGTTGTTTTCATGGTAACTGCTGATAAAAAGAAAAAAGAAATTCTTCAAAGGTAATAGTAGAAACTCCAGTAAGATGAAAAAATCTGGGAGACCTTCTCAGCAGGCTATTGTGAATGTTCCAGATAGGGCTAAGAAAGAAGGTTTCAAGGGCAAATGTAACTTTTGTCATATTTTTGGGCACAAGAAAGTTGATTGTAAGAAGTTTAAGGCTTGGTTAGACAAGAAAGGTACTCATTCGCTACTAGTGTGTTTTGAGTCTAACCTAGTTGATGTGCCTTCTAATACTTGGTGGCTAGATACTGATGCAACTATTCACACTAAAAATTCCTTGCAGGAATTAAAGAACCGCAGAAGACCAATTGATACAGAGCCAGTAGTAAATATGGGCAATGGAATGAAGGTTAAAGTTGAACATATTGGAACAGTCAGACTTATTTTGGCCTCTAAACATGTTTTGAATTTGTCTGATATTGCTTTTATACCTTCTATCAGGATAAATCTTATCTCTGCTTCTGTTTTGGATAAATGTGGATATAGTTTTCATTTTGGAAACGGACATGCTACAATCTTTTATAATTCTGTTGTGGTTGGTACTGCTACATTATATGATGGTTTGTATAGAATTAATTTGTTTCTTGCTTTAGATTCTGCTTCTTCTAGTATATTTGTTGTGAATGTTGTAGTTGGTTCTAAACGTGCGAGATCTAATGAAAACTCTTCCATGTTGTGGCATAAAAGATTGGATCATATTTCTAAAGAAAGAATGAAAAGGTTGAATAAAGATGTTATATTAGGTGATTTGGATTTTTCTGATTTTGAAATTTGTGTTGCTTGTATCAAAAGGAAGCTTCTAGCAAAAACTAGAAAATAAAAGATTAGCAGAAGTGTGGAAATTCTGGATTTAATTCATACTGATGTTTGTGGTCCCATTTCACCTTATGCTTTGGGAAATTATAGATCTTTTATTACATTTATAGATGATCATTCTCGCTATGGTTACATTGAGCTCATTCAAGAAAATCAAATTCATTGGAAGCTTTCAAGGCTGTCGTGGAACTCCAGAAAAATAAGAAAATCAAAGCAGTAAGATCAGATAGAGGATGTGAGTTTTATAGGAGATATGATGAAACTGGTAGAAATCCTAGACATTTTGCTAGTTTTCTTGAGGCATGTGGTATTGAGGCTCAGTACACAATGCCCGAAACTCCTGAACAAAATGGTATTGCAAAAAGAAGAAATCGTACTCTTATGGATATAGTGCGGTGTATGCTTAATCATTCTACTTTGCCTAATTTTTTGTGGGGCGAGGCTTTGAAAACTACAGCTTACATTTTGAATCAAGTACCAAGCAAGTCGGTTCCTAAAACACCTTATAAGTTATGGTTAGGTAAAAGGCCTAGTTTGCGTCATTTTCGTGTTTGGGGTTGTAAAGCATAAATAAAGTCTTATAACCCTCAGCAGAAGAAACTTGATCCTAAGACCATCACAAGATATTTTGTTGGCTATTATGTGGGATTAATGGGCTCTAGATTTTATTGCCCTGCAAATGTTACTTGGGATTATTGAATCTGGCTGAGCTATTTTTTCGAGGATGTTAGTGACGGTGGGAGTTTTGCACCACGTGAAGTTGAGTTTAGGGAGGAACATGTTGTAATACCTGTTCAGGTTACTTCTCCATCAATGGCAGCACCACCATTAACAGAGGGATCCAATACTATTGTCCAATACCCTGTCGCTAACACTGAGGTTGATGTTGATATAGGGACTGATGACATTTTTTTGAGGAGATCACAAAGAATTCGTAGACCAACAATTTATGATGATTACATTGTTTATTTGCATGAGTATAAGTTTGATGTTGGTACATCTCTTGATTCAACATCTTTTAAGGAAGCCATTGACAGTCCCAAATCTTCACTTTGGATGGATGATATGCATGATTAAATGGCATTAATGTGTCAAAACGGAGTATGGGACTTAGTTGAACTCCTTGTAGCTATATGCCAATTGGCTGTAAGTGGATTTTTATGACCAAGTCTAATTCCAAAGGTCAAGGAGAAAGGTATAAAGCTAGGCTTGTTGATAAGGGCTTTAATCAAAGAGAAGGGATTGATTATAAGGATACTTTCTCGCCTGTTTCTACTAAGGATTCTTTTCGGACTATTATGGCATTGATGGCTCATTTCGATCTTGTGTTGCATCAAATGGATGTCAAGAAAGCTTTTCTTAATGGAGATTTATTTGAGGATGTGTACATGATGCAACCAGATAGTTTCCAAGTAGATGGAAAGGAACATATGGTATGTAAGCTTATAAGTCTATTTATGGGCTCAAGTAGACATCAAAACAATGGTACCTAAAATTTGATGAGATTGTCGCCTCTTTCGATTTCAAGGAGAATGTTGTTGATCAATGCATATACTTGAGGGTTACAGGGAGTAAGTATATTTTTCTTGTTCTTTATGTTGATGATATATTACTCGCTACAAATGACATTGAGCTATTGTTTGAGACCAAGCGCACGTTGTCATCTCATTTTGACATGAAGGATCTTGGTGAGGCCTCTTATGTTTTGGGGATTCATATTTTTCGTAAAAGGTCTAGAGGCGTTCTTGGATTGTCTTAAAAAACTTACATTGATCGAGTTTTGAGTAGGTAATATGCATTCTTGTTCATCTGGAAAAGCACCTATTATGAAAGGTGATAAATTTTCTTAGTCTCAATGCCCTAAGGATGATAATGAGAGAACTCAAATGCAAACAATTCCATATTCTTCAGTTGTGGGCAATTTGATGTATGCTCAAGTATGTACACGGCCTGATATTGCTTATGTTGTCGGTGTACTTGGGAGATACTTGAGTTATTCTGGTTTGGCTTACTGGAAGGCTGCAAAGAAAGTACTTAGGTATTTGAAAGACAGTAAAGATCTAATGCTTACATATTAGCAATTTGACATTCTTGATATAGTTGGATATTCTGATGTCGATTTTGCAGGTTGTTTAGATGACAGAAAATCTACTTCTAGTTATGTTTTTATGATGGCAGGAGGAGTTATTTCTTGGAAAAGTGTCAAACAGACACTTGTAGCTTCTTCTGCAATGGAGGCAGAGTATGTGGCTTGTTATGAGGCTACATGTTAGGTTATATGGTTGCAGAATTTTATTTTGGGGTTAGGTGTTGTGAACACCATTTCGAGGCCGCTGTAGATATTTTGTGACAATTCTACAGCAGTTGCTTTCTCTCGAAACACTAGGAGCTCTTCGCGCTCCAAGCATATTGATATTAAATATCTGTTTGTTAGCAGTGTTCTAAAAAGCGCGTCTAGGCGCGAAACGTGATGAAAACACTTCGCCTTGAGCCTAAGCGAAAATTAAGCGGTCAACGTTGTCGTTGACAGTTTAATACTCGCCTAGGTGTGCCTAGGCGAGCCTCAGGCCTAGATTTTAAGGACGCCTAATTTTTTCCTTTTTAAAAGAAAAATAAAACTCACAGTCCAAACTCAGTAGCCCACTATCCTTTCAAACTTCAAAAACTTCGAACTCCAGGAAACTGAGAAGATGGAAGAACGGAAAAAATATAATACTTTAAAATGAATTGGAGTCTGATGAAGACTTAGATTAGATAAGATTTAAACTACAAGTTATCTACGTTAAGTAATTATGATTTTGAAATTTATCTTTATGTAGGAATTGTTAAGTAAATATAGTATTTTATAATTTTAGATGTTTGGTATGTATTATGAAATTATTGAATTTTTTTACAATGATTAAAAATTAAAATTAAAATTAAAAAAAAACGATTTTTTATGCCTAGGTGAATAAAGCTTGAAACTTGGCCTCCACGCCTAGTCACATTTTACGCTTTTTAGAACACTGTTTGTTAGAGAGAAATAACTAAGTCTTATATTTGTATTGAGCATATTTCGACAAATCATATGTTAGTTGACCTACTAACTAAAGGTTTAGCTCCAAAATTGTTTCAAGAGCATGTGACTCATTTGGAATTGTTAGAATTTTATGTTGTATTTCGTTAGTGGGAGTTTTGTAATCATTGCTAGTTTAATATATATTGTAATGTCAATGTATGCATATATTGAGACATTTTGGTTAGTCTCATGCCTAAGTCACGCGCATTTTGGACAAGGTAATGTTTATCTATATTGAGACATTTTGGTTAGTCTCATACTTGAGTCATGCATATTATGGACAAGGCGTATTACCTATAGGAAATAATATGTTTTTAGTCTATGCTTGAGTTTGGCAGTTATGAATATATGTTTGGTGTCATATATCATGTCGGTATATTCATTAGACTATATGTTACAACTGCATTATGGACAAGACTTATCATGTTAAATGTCTCCAATACTTCTTATGGAAACAAGTGTTTATCACTCTTTTGATCTTTTCCATACCACTTTTGCATCTCATTGGCCTGTGTTACGTGATTTCAAGTATTGGTCATGTGTTGAAATCCTGTCGGTATATCATTCACTGACTTGAACTTGAAGGCACATTTTGAACAATGCATTTTAGTTTTTTGGGATGTTTGATTTGTGTTTATGTTGTGATTAAATGTAATGATGTCCGAGTGGGAGATTGTTGTATTGTATTTCTACTAAATGGACTAGCATTGACATTTTGGTCATTGGGCCCATAATGGGATGGGCAATATTTTTAATAAAAACATATGGAGGCCCCTACTCTCACCCCATTTTAATATAGAATTGGCCCATTGAGTTCTATAGATACATGTGACATTTTGCCTCTTCATCTTCAATGAGAGGATTATCAGTTTCTAGAGGGGGTATATAGTAGTTCTATCCATACAAGATTTCATCATCTTTTGTAGCCCATACAATCAAATGGAAAGTCAACCACAAGCTATTGGAGGTATGATTCTTCTTTCATATTGTTGTATACATGATATGAAATTGAGAAGGGATTATTAGATTCATTTAAGCCAACAACGATAACTCTTAGTCATGGTAACTCCTTTTCTTTTCGATAAAATGCATTCAATGGATCGAAAGGAGTGGCATAGAAGGGTTTACACAAGACTAAATTACACCCAACCAGAATTTTGAACTTTCAATTTCAAAATTCAGATTCATAAGATTTTTTTTCAAAAATCAGATGATAATTAAAAATTTAAAAATTTAATTTTTAAAATATAAAATTAAAACAGATAAATCATTCCAACTCCCACAAATCCCTAAATTTCTATCCTTCGTACATTTATCTCCCTTCCCCCCTCCCTCTGTCTCTCTCTTACACACACAACCATCGGAAAGGGGAGCTCCACTGCGGCGACGATGATGCTAATGCAGATGCTGCTACGAAGGTGCTCACGCCATTGTACATAGCGGCTGGATAGGCGGAGACAGTATGGATCTCTGGATGCTGGGGCGATTTGGTGGCGCGACCAATTTAGTGGAGGCAGTATGGATCTCCGGCGACAGGTGTAGTAGGCGCGTCGGGCCGCTGTAGTTGGTGCGCAGTGGCAACGAATGGCGTCGCACGCACGAAAAGGCGACGACACGGTGGTGTGGTGTTGATGGCCTTGCGTCGTTGCAGTTTGTCGTGATTGTTGCAAAAAATTAGGTTTTCTATTATTCTTTCTTTTTCTAATTTTGTGGTGGCTGGAGTTGAAGGCTTATTTGTAGTGTATTGAAAGTATAGATGGTGGTGTTTGGGGATTTTGTTGGTGGCTGCGGTGTCGTATGGTATGGTAGAGGTGGAAGAGATGGTTTATTTTAGTAGGCATTGGTAATGGTTATTGTTGCAGATGGTGGTGGCTGCTGGTGTAGGCGGTGGTGGTGCAGTTGTGGTTGACTGGAGTTGTAGGCAGAGGTGGAGCTGGCGATTGTAGGATGGGAGCAGCGACGATGTGTGGTGGCAGTGGTATTGTTGGTGGTTGGGCGGCGATTTATTGATTTTTAGGTAGCGATTTGATGTTTGAGCGACTGTGTTGGATCTTGTTGGTGCGGTGGTGACGGTGGTTTTGTTGGCAGTTGTGGTAACGAGGTGGTGGTGTTGGTGAATTTGAAGTTGAAAATTTGTTGGAGGTGGTCGACGGCGATAATGGTGCAGGCGACGATAATGGTGGGCAGGTTGTAGCGGTTTTGGTAAGTTGTGTTGCAGGCGATGGCGGTGTTTGTAAGTTGTCTTTGCTTCTAATTCTTCTCCCAGATCGATTGCTTTGATTCCACCGGATCATTGATACGGGACCTACCCATGGCAAAATCATCAAGTGTCTCCAATTGTGAAACTGGAGGGCTATTGGCAGCATGTTGTGCAAGCTTCTGATTTTGAGAGTAATGATTATAACTATGGATGAATCAATTGTATTCAAAAATTTGTAAACAATTTTCGTATCTTCTTTGGCTTCAATGGTGTTGAGTTATTGGAATACTTCGTTTGTAATTGTAGTTATAATATTTTCGGCTTCAATATGTTGAGTTATTGCAATACTTCGTAGCAAAATCCATAATTGTATGCTACCACATTTTGTCTATGTTTGATCGAAGTTGGTCTTCCTGATTTTCTTGATGGTGTTGGTCTAAATTTGTGTTTATTGTGACTGGTTGTGACAAATTCTGTGTTAATTGTGACCGGTTGTGACTGGTTGTTAACGGAGACACGACTCGTGTCACACGGAGACACGCCCGTCTCCATGTCACACGGAGGTCGTGTCTCCGTGCTTAATTGTGATCGATTGTGACTGGTTGTGACCAATTCTATATTAATTGTGACCGGTTGTAACTGGTTGTTAACGGAGACACGACTCGTGTCACACGGAGACACGCCCGTCTCCATGTCACACAGAGGTCGTGTCTCCGTGCTTAATTGTGATCGATTGTGACTGGTTGTGACCAATTCTATATTAATTGTGACTGGTTGTTAACAGAAACACGACCTGTGTCTCCATGCTTAATTGTGACCAATTGTGACTGATTGTGACTGATTCAGTGTTAATTGTGACATGTTGTGACTGGTTGTGACAAATTCTGTGTTGGGGGTGATTTTCAGTTTTTAATATTTGAAAATTTTTTGGAAAGTAAGGTGGGGTGAGGTGAATTTCATATTTGAATTTCTGGAAATTTTTGGTTCGGGTGGGGTGGCCGTGTGGGGGTGATGTGTGTGTGTGTGTATATATATATATATATATATATATATATATATATATATATATATATATATAATTGGAATTAACACCTGAATTTTGAAATAATTTAACAAATTTGTAAGTTTTGAAATGTAATTTTAATATGTAGGATTTATGTATTGTTCCCTTTACACAATTATTAAAAACCATGAATTGATGAAAATAGAAAGCCCAAATCAACGTAGATATACCCAAACTTTGAGCATCACATCAATTAGAGCAACAAATATCCAATGAATACTATAGAAAAAGGTACGCACGAAAGCTTCAACATAACAAGAACAAGTAAAAGAAGAGCCTGGCCTCACTATTGGAGTTACTTGAATTTCTGCATTCACTATTCCTCCGGGTAATATCCTTATCAACCTCTACACAAGGAAAGCTTGAGATATGTGTGTCAGTTGTGGTAATATTCTTGTCAATCTCAGTTGGCTCATTGCTTGATGAAGAATTCAGAAGCAAGGGTGGGAGAGAAAATAAATCAATTATCGAACTAAACACCTAATAATTATTAAGATTGGGTATTCAATCTTGAAATGTCAGTCTTATTAAGAGAAGTAGTCCAAACTCTTATATGTTGATCTATATTTTTATATTTATTTTATGTGAGATTTATCCCTTAACATGCTTTCATAAGATGGGTAGTTCGTTTGAGCAAATCAATCTTGAAATCTGCGTGTTCATTTTTTTGAATCTTAATTGGATCGAATTGCTCGTTGAAATTTAATGAACTTTGATACCATACAAGACAATAGAGAGGGAAGAATTTTTGCCACAAAATTCTCATTCAGTAATGGAGTATTTATACAATAGTTTACAAGATGTGGTAGAAATCAAAGAATCTCAAATGCATACAAATCTGGTACAAGATGAAATCGAGTGTAAAAAAAATTTATCTCTAGAGATTAAAAAAAAAATGATTATCGCCAAGTATAATACACGATTATCTCTAGAGATAATAAAGAATTATCACCAAGTATAACAAAATATTATCTCTAGATTAAGAGGAGTAGTCCAAACTCGTATACGTTGACCACGAGAAGATACAAAAACCAGTATTTAGGTTCACATGTGCCTCTCATGCAGACAAAGTTATAGACTTCAAATAAAACTCGTTAATCCACAAGAAAGTGAGTGCACAGGTTTACCTCAAATTCACACGGCCATATTTTTGCTTGATTTTTCTGCTGCTTTGCTACATTGTCATCCTAAAGTTTCTGTAACTTGAACAGTGTATCATCATTGAGAGTATTAATATCAATGGTAATCTCATCCTCATTCACTTGGCTTCCATTGATCAAAGTGATCTCTTTTCAAGAAATTAATAATATCTTCAGGCAATTCTTCCATCAACACCTCCAACTCTACTTCCAATTTTCGTATCTCAACATTACTTATTACAGGCTTAACTGGTTCTTGCTTGACCTTGTTAGAAGTGATTCTGCTTCTTAGCAGGAGGCATGAAAGGAGTTTTAGCTTCATTTTACAGCACTTGATTTTGAAGGAATGGATTCATCCATTCTTACAAGAATCTTCATCTCAATTTGCTTCCGTCTCGTTTCAAAAAAAAAAAAAATATTCTTCTCAGCCGTAAGATGGACATGATATCTGGCAGGTTGTAATTGAATTTTTTTTTTAAGTTAGCCTCATATTTGCAGTAAACTCCTCTGGACTGGAATACCACCCTGTTATCGTCCCAAATCCATTGGATGCTTAATAACATTGAAATAATCGGGAATATTAAATGCTAAAATATTGATCAGACTATTGAAGTTACACACATTCTTCTATAAATCATTAACCGATGTAAATGAGTATAACATTGTTTCAACGATGTAACAAAATTGGTATTATGTGGTAAGCAGGACCGGCCCTCATATTTTGGGGGCCTTATGCAAACTTTAACTATGGGACCCTATGAATATTAGGTCCATATTTGACGGAGATAAAATTAGATTTTTAGCAAATTTTAATAAAAGTTGATAGAATGTATGGTTGAAAAGCTATTAATCCTATTAAATGTGTAATTAAAATTAATTTTTTTTTTACTTAGAAAACAAGTAAAACCAATTAAACTTAATCATGAAAATTGGAAGACATAATAAACTTCAGTACAAACATAAAAAAGAATAATAAGTGGATCAAAAATTCCAAACTAAATTACATAACACATACAGACATTAGTTTAATTAAAACATTAATTAATACAATGACACTAAAAAATTGGGAAAAAAATGACAAATAAAACGAAATGCAAGAACCTAAAAAGAGAAATGAATATCCGTGCCTATAGCAACAGCTTTCCTTTATTAAGTGTAAGATCCACCATGAGAGTATTAGAAAAAGTAATAATCATAAATTTTGAAGAGAAAAATGTGACTTTTTATTTATTTTTTGAAGAAAAAGGAAAATAATGTTTGAAAGATCAATGGTCAAAGTAATTATATATAGAGAAAGTAATGATTGTGATATATTTATGTGGATACATAAATGTACGTGATAAGTTTTATGCTATTTATGTGATTTTTTAGAGATGTTTAGATTTTTAAATTTTATTAGTTTCTTGTATTTGTATATGATAATTCTAATTAATTTAAAAAATCTCATAATTATAATTTTTGTTTTCTTTCAATCAGTCAATTAACCTTACATAATTTCGGACCCTTCTCAAAGTGGGGCCTTAGGTGATCGCCTACGCTACCTAGTCAGGGTCGTCCCTGGTGGTAAGCTATGCTTCTTCACCAACTCAGTTTGCCTAACTGCCATGGCTCCACCCTTCATGTAGGGAGCAAAAACTTTTTTCTCCCCGAGCACTATAATCACTTTGTTCACAGAAATCATACAAGTTTCCTCCTTGGCTGGTCTCTTTGAGCCATCACCATAACTATTCATATCAGTAGTGTCATTTGAGCTCAATAAAGCTATCTTCTTTTGAAGCGTCCTAACTTGTCCAAGTAACTAAGTTCAGTTTTCAACTTTATCTCGAAATCCCTCTGCAAATGTGACATCGTAAACGAAAAGACCTACATAGTCACAATAGACCTATAAAAACCATCCACGTTCAAGCCGATTGATTTCACTTTAAGCGCATATGAATCCTTTGAAGAAGTTGACAGGGTATCGATCGAATTTGACCCCACACGACCCCGGATGAGCAACCTTTAGAGTTTAGAAAGTTTCCATGTTTTTCCATGAAAAAACCCAACCCCTTTTTTATCACTTTTTTTATTCCTTCTACCCAATGAACTCTATAGAAACAGTCTAAGAAACACAGGTTTGGATGCGTAATCCGAAGGGAAAATTACTTAGAAACGTACATTTAAAAACTAGTTTTCATAAACAAGGGGGTTTATTTTAAGATTTTTTCTGCTTGTACAAAAAATGAACGGATACTCACATATGGGGTGAGTCTCGTGTAAATTAAATATTGCAAAAAGATATAGCTACTAATCTCTTGTTTGAGTCCCATTTTTTGGGTTAATAGATTTTGGAATAGTGATTTTTTTGGAAAATATGTGGTTAAAATGTAGGAAAAATTTTGGATTTACGTGTAAAATTATTTTGTTGAAATAATGTACAGTAGAAAATGACTAATGAAAAAATATATGTGTGTGTGTGTGTGTTAAATAACAATATGCCACAGAGAATAACTATTGTAGTCGTTGACTTTAGATAACATTACTCTTTGATTTATTATGTTGTTGAATATAAAGGGGGCACATATTGTTTGCGATTTATGCAACGTGAAAAACGATATTCTTTCTAATTGATGGATTTTGGACTTTTTTAGAAGTAAAATTTTAGTATATTCTTATTAAAAAAAACTTTTATTTCCTTTTGAATACTCATTTCCGAGTACTCGAGAGTTTATATTAATCAATCAAGATTCCGAATATCACACAAGATTTTGGGAGCTGCTCAAAAGATATTAAGGACTCATTTGACATGATTTTTAAAAAGTCAAAAAGAACTTTTGATATCCCAAAATTATTTTGAACCCGTTTGACTAATTTTATGAAAGTGCTTCTAATAATTAGAAGATTTATTTAGAGAAAATTGATCCAATATGATTTCTTCTAAAAGCACTTTCGGAATAAAAGTGTTTAAAATTTAGTTTCCAAACAAAAATTAATGTAACTTCCCCCAGAAATTTTTCTACAGAAAGTAAAAGCAAAAGTGAAAGACATACCAAACGGGTTCTAAGTAAATTCAAAAAGAAGAATTGTAAGACGAAAAAGAAAAAAAAAAAAAAAAAAAAAAAACATTGAGAACCCTTCTTTATGTATTTGAAAACTAAATGTTTAAATTGAACACGATTGGGCCCTTGTTCAATGGTCATTCATTTCAAGAGAAAGAGTTTTGAATAGTATTTTCAAAAGAATGTATAGTTAAAAAATAGGAAAAAAAAATTTTAATTTATGTGCATAATATTTTATTGTGTAAATGTGTGATTTTTAATGAGTAGGTATAAAAAATAGTTTTAAAAGTATGAGAATCAAACTGGTAACTTACCTATGAATGCCTCATGTACGTATAGACTTTTCCTATATCAAATGCTCCATTAAATATTTGGGTAATTAGCACATAACGTCTCCTCCTTTTATTGTTATTGTGGAAAACGTCCATACATTTCATTTTTTGACATTTTCACCCTTATTTATACATTTCATTACGCAAAATGTCATTTTCACATATTTTCTCAATTAAAAATTATGAAATGACGAATATACCATTTTTTTTAAAAAATAAAATAAAAAGAAAAAAAATACAATCACAATCCCATTTTTTTAAACGCCAAATAAGTCACAAATAAATTATTAAAATGGTACTTAACACATAATGTCCATACTTTTCCCCATTATTGCAAAAAAAGTCCATACCTTTTATTTTTTGACATTTTCACCATTAACTACACATTTAATTGCACAAACCATAATTTTATCTATTTTCATCCAATTTCCCAATAAAAATATGTGAAATAACAAATATATCATCATATTTAATAAAAACCTAAAGAATTAATTGCAACCACAATCCCATTTTTTTAAATAGTGCAAACAAGTCCATAATAAATTATTTAAAAAATAAAAAATGCAAACGAGTCCCGATTAAATTTATTTAAACATTAAAAAGTGCAAACGAGTCCCAAATAAATTATTAAAGAATTAAAAATTAAAAATATATTTATTTATTTAAATATGAATATATATTCGTCATTTCACAACTTTTTATTGAGAAATTGATAGAAATGATGGTTTATGCAATTAAATGTGTAATTAAATATGAAAATGTCAAAAAATAAAAGGTATGGACATTTTTGCAATAATATGGAAAGGTATGGACATTATGTGCTAATTATCCTCTTAATAATTTATTTGTGACTTATTTGGGCTTTTTTTAAAAAAAAAAAAAAAAATTGGGACTGTGATTACAAATAGTTTTTTTCTTTTTCTTTTTGTTTTATTTAAACATATTGATTTATTCGTTATTTCATAATTTTTAATTGAGAAAATATGTGAAAATGACATTTTGCGCAATGAAAGATACATACGTTTTCAATAATAATAATGAAATGTTGCGACGTTATGTGCAAAATTACCCTAAATATTTTAAACAACAAATATTTATTCATATGTCCACCCTAAAATATGTTGTACGAATGGAACGATGGATTTCTGAACATATGCAGAAGTTCCGCGAAAAAGGTTTAAGCCCAATTAGTAGTGATCGTGAAAGATTTTGTAGTGAATTCTTAAGTTGATTTTAATACAGATCCGATGCAGAAGATAACTATAAACCTCGACAAGAAGGAATAATTTTACTAGTTAAAATATAGATGAATAGGTCATCGGTTAAGGGAGCCCATGATGATTATGTTTGTGCAAAAATATAATATTTCGCTTGCTGTAGTCCGACCCTAATAACTTTTAGACCCTGGAGAGATCTTTATACATAATTTTATACAAACATAGCAACATTAAATATTTAAATAAATAGCATACTTATATTTAACGAAGAATGTGTACGAAATGAATTATAGAAAGGTTTTTAATATAATAATAAGTGGAAATTACACAAAATCAGAACTTTATAGATTCAATTTCAAAAATCAGATTGAAGGTTTCTCTTTTCAAAAATCAGATATTTCATTTTAAATATTAAATATTACTTATTAAGGCCCCGTTTGAGCCACATTTTTCTAAAATGAGAATGAAAAATATAGCCGTTATTGAGCCCCACACAAGAAATAGAAATTCAAAATTGATGGTTTGATGTGATGGACAACGGTCATATTTTTTATTTTTAGGGATGAAAAAGGTGGCTCAAACGGGGCCTAAATTTTCATCCCAAACCATAATCAATTTCATTCCAATTTTCATCCTCCTCTCCTCTCCATTACTCGCTCTACCAACGCCACTCTAATCCCTGTCTGCCAGCAGCCTAGCCTCTACGAGACGGGGCAACCTCGTCCGGTGACGTAGCAGCGGTGCATTATTGCGGGGGCACCACTTTAAGTCGTCGTCGTCGTGTATTTCTTCTCTCCTCCTCTCTTCCCACTCTCTCTATCGACACCACTCTCCTCCTTTTCTGCGACAGCCCAGCCTCCACGAGATGGCGCAGCCTCGTCCGGCGACGTCGCAGCAGTGCATCGCTACGGGAGCACCGCTTTGAGTCTCTCCGTATAGATTCATTCTTTCTTTTTTTTCATTTTTGAGTGGTGGTGATTGTGGAGGTGTGCGGTGTAGTGGTGGGAACGAAGATCTCCGGTGGTTGGGTGAGTGGGGTGGTGCTGCGTGCAATGATGGCTATGATGGAGATGGTGGTGATGGGGCTGTTGTTGTCTTTGTGAATTGGTGGTGATTGCGGTGGTGGTCAGCAACGCGACAGTGATGTTGATAGTGTTGGAAATTTTTTTTAGGTTGTAGGATGGGGGAGGTGGGGGACGTTCTGTGGTTTTAGTAGTGGTGGTAGTGCGACAGTTGTGAGTGAGTGGTGGTGACGTGGTAATGTTGGTATTTTTAGATGATGGTTTGCTGCCGAGAGGTGGTGGTGGTGGTGGTGGTTCCGGTGACGGAGTTTTAGTTGCCATGCTGCAGTGGCAGTAGTGAAGTGGTAGTCACAAGTGTTGGTGGTGATCATAGATTACTTGGTTGTTTGTGATTATTAAATTGATTAATCTGTAATCGATAAATAATATTCAACCAATGAAAAAGATAAATTGTGGCAAAAAAATAATGTATGGCCTAAAAAATTTTTAATTTGTAACTGATAATTTGATGATTTGTGACAGTCTAACAAGTTGTGACTTATAATATTTGTGATCTATAAATAAATTGTGATGTTTCAATTTTTGAATTGAAATCGATGAACAAATTGTTACCTATAAGATTTTTGAATCGTGACGTTAAAATAATTTGTGATTTGTAACCGATGAAAAAATTTTGACCCATAAGATTTTTGATTTGTGATTGTGAAATGATTTGTGACCTATAAAAAAAAATTATTGTAAACGAGAAATAATTTGTGACCAATTAATTTATAATTTGATCACAAATTATAAATTAATTGGTCACAAATTATTTCTATTATGACCTTAATATATTTAATTAATAAAATATATGTTTAATTAATTAATTTATAAATAAATTTTGAAAAAATCTAACATTTGAAATTTTAACATTAGATTCTTAAATTTGAACCTAAAAATAATTAGACTAAACTTGAAGGATTTTTCTTTTAGGCCCGCAACTTTGGGGCCAATTGGAGTCCCTAAGCCATTATCTTAGTGGCTTTAGCTCAGGGTCAACTAGAGAAAATTACCTAAAATCAGGTATTTAAGTTTCCATATTCAAAAATCAGGTATAATGTTTATTTAATAAAAAATCAGGTGATAAATAAAATTAGTAATTAATAAATATTTAATTAAATCTAACAATTTCAATTTCAACCCTATCATTTCTTCGACCCCTTTCTCTCTCTAACTCATCACTTTCTCTCTTTGTATCTCAATTCTCCTTCCAACCTCTCTCTCTGTAACTCCTCACTCATTCATCCACCACTCTTCCTTCTCTCTCTTTACGTACCCACCCACCTCACCTCTCACACATCTCCAGCAGCACCGACTGCGATTATGCTTCTCGTCGGGCCGGGGTTGCTGCTGCGGTCGTCGTTACTTGCTGCACCAACGATGGCGAGTAGCTTCTTGCAGCAGCAGCGATGGTGAGAAGCTTCGCCGCCACCGGCGTTGCTGCATTTTCCTTTTCTCTTAATTTTTGCTCAATATTGTTTTAATTTGCTGGAGCTAATTTATTTTTTTCTGTATTTTCAGTTGGATGATGTGAAACGTGAAATTACCAGCATCGTAGGGCTGCGTGAAATCAAGGTTCAATTGGAGAAAATTGTTGAGAAAATAATATATGCAGAACATGATGCTAGTTACAGTTTTCGCGTTGTTCCTTCCAATCGCTGCGATGGTGAAAAGCTTCGCCGCCATCGGCGTTGCTGTTCTGTTTTTTTTTTTTTTTCAAAAAACATTGACATCCAGTCGTGTGTGCAGGTGGGTTTACGTTGCTCCTGTAGTGGTGTATATAATGGTAGGTTATGGTGAGATTTCTATGCGTTCCTTTGTGGCTTGATTTGGTCGATCAAAAAATCTATGTTGTGAATGTCATCAAAAATGGAGTTTTTGTCATTTCCTTATTATTGATGAGTAACACATAAAATTACTTTCAGCAGATTTATTTTTATTTAATTAATTGCTTATGCACCAAAAACTGTTTTTGTTTTAATTGTTCTGAAATAATTGGAATCCACATATTATACATGATAAAGTGGCTATTTGAATTAATCTCAGTTATCCATATGTCCATATTTTCATTTCTCCATTTGAGAGAATCCATAATTCTTGATTTGTAGGAGTTTTGATATTACCGGTACAAGTGAAGCACAAATTTTCAAATATCATGAGGGATCTAACATTCTTTCTAAGAATATCCAATCTTGAAAATAATTATGCTTCTGTACTGTTAACTTGTATGCATATATATGGGTATCTTTTTGTGGAAATGAATTGTCTATTAACGAGTATATGGTATGTTAAAAAAGCATATAGTTCCATTTGCTATTTTAGAAAGTAGCAGAATTTATAGAGAAATGCTTTTGGTACTTAGTGCATGACTCGAAGACTGAGAGGTACAAAGAAATAATCAGATCTGGAACTGTAAGGGATGCATGTAATTATTGATTGTTGATGTGAGAAATGATATTTTATTTTATTTCTTTCGATTTTATCTTCAAAATTATTCATTGAGACTGGTGAGGATGTTAATTGCTTTGGCAGGTTGAGTCTAGACCATTTGTGACCAAATATCTATCTATTGTGACTGGTTGTGACCAATTTTGTATTAACTGTGACCGATTGTGACTTTATCATATTCAAGTCACATTCAATCCCAATTAGCGCAAAATTGATCACAGACAGTCACACCGAACACAAATCTGGCCACAATTAGTCACATTGAATACACACTTGGTCACAATTGGACATGAATGACACGTTTCAGCGGCTTGATTATAGAAGCGTATATTTGAGCCTCGTTTTTCCAATTTTTAATGAGCTAGAATTTTCAAAACAGTAAATTAATTGTTAAACAATTACAAGTGCACAGAGCTTTGTCAGAAATTTTAAATTTTGCAGAAAACGGTGAAATTGAAAAGGTCAAAACACCCTCAAATTTTAAAACCAATTTCCAAAAATAACCCTGCTATTTTTTAGCTAGTTAAATAACTTATCACCTTTTATTTGAAAGGTAAACTGGGAAATAAGATTTTTTATTCTGACACAACTCCCAACATCAAATCAATGATTGGTGTGTCTCATAATTATCGACAATTCTGACAATGTGGTCTCCAGAACGCAGAAAATGAAATTGACAAAAAACTGGGTGACTTGAACGGAGTGTAAAGTGCCTTGAAATTTTTTCAATAATTTTTTTAGGAGGTAGAGGCAAGGGTGGGGTGGTAGGTGGATCCATGGGTTGGGGGTGTGATTTCCAATTTTTAATTTTCTGGGAATTTTTAAAGTCGTTGGAACAGCCGCTGGAAAAAAGTCGGAAAAGTCGTCGGAGCGATGGTCGGAAAAGTCGTCGGAGCTGATGGCTGGAGGGAAGATGGTTTAGTGGGATGATAGGATGTGGTAGGTAATGTGACATTGGTAGAAATAATTAATGTATATTATGTGATATTTTAATATTTAATAAATTTATTTACCACCTGATTTTTGAAATATTTTAATAAGTTTGTTATTTATGAAGTGTGAACTTTAAAAATAAGAGTCATGTATTCTTCGTGGTCAACTGTGTGTACTCAGCCCCACATAGCGCCTCAGTGATGAATCTGTCGTTTTCGAGGCTTCCCCTTTTTCAAGTTGCTCTTTAAGCTTTTGAGTGCCGATCTTCGCTTGGGCCAGTTTCAAGTCTCGACTTTTCCTTGATTTAACTTTTAGAATAGTATAAATTTATTAAAAGGATGGCCAACAAACCAATCTTCATAAATAAGGTTGGGAGGCACCTTCAATAAGCAGTTATTGAATATCCAATTCGGTAGCTCAAAGTCAAATTAAAAGTCAGTAATAATATATTTGGCAAATAATTTTCACACAGCTAAATGCATGTTTGGCAAAATTTTAAACATAATTTTTAAAATCCACCGTCCACTAATTATGTTTGGACCCATAGTTTACACACTTAAAAGCACAATCAATCTGGGTAAAGCATGTGTTTCTCAGCCTGACACGGCCAGCATTTTCTTAGAAAAGGGAAGGCTGGATAAGGTGAATTCCGAACCTGCATGTGAAGGAATAATCAAAGGGTAGTAGATCGCACGTACGAAAAGGATCTGGAAGCAGAGAATTGACCTACCTACCGGTCTGTAACAAAAGATAGCAAGTATTAGATCATTATCGACAGATTTCTCTCATACACCAGTACCACACCCCCAAACCTAACCCATCTCTTGATTTGTGCGATCCAATCAGTCTTGTCTCATTCTATTCTACTTTAAATCGTGGAACACGTGTTTACTGAAATAAATAGCTCGATATGAACGGAGCTAGGAGTGCGGAACATAGGATATCGAAAAACAATGTTTGCATGCACCAGATCTCTAAAAAGAAATTCAAATTCCTTGCTCAAACTTAAAGTTTAATACATCAAACATGTTTTTGCCGTGCTTATAAGCTGCTTTACTCAATAAGCAAGACCAAACATTTACACACAACAACTAAAACAGAAAATAAAACGGATACTAGAAAAAATAATCACAATTATCATTAGGAGTCAGAAGAAGTGCTTATCCACAAGTTAAATCCGTTATAACATATAACTCAGTTGCTCATCGGCCCAAAGATAGCGCCGCCGTCGTGTCGAGCCTCCATGCAAAACCTCCACAATCCATTCTCCAAACGTCACACGGCAGTGTAAGAGAAATCTTGTCTTTACCGCACGTGACCACCCTGACCCGGCACGTGAACGAAGGAACCCCGGCCGGTACCACCACTCCCGCCTTGATCACAAGACACGCCACCTCCTCCTCCTCCGTGCCGGACACTATCTGTCGATATCTCCCATTGGTCCACATCACCCGATTCAGGCTGTCCGATACGAAACCCGGACACGTGTCACGCTGTAGGCTCATCACCCTCTCCTCGTCGGTTCGGCCAAGACGATAACAGTCCATCGAACTGTCAGTTACGCATTCAACAGTAACCCACGAGCCCACCACTGTCGCCAGATTTTCTCCCCCTTCATTCCCAAAGCCCAACCATAGAGGAGCACTGGGTGCACCTCTTTTCGCACTTCCCTTCATGTCAGATGTCTGTGGAAACAAAGGCAGCGTCACCACCGTTTCTCCGCCGGTAACAGACCCACCGGAGGTGGAGTTTTCCGGCGAAGCCTTTCTTTTTCTGTTACAGACCTTTTTGTTCGTAGTTTTGGCACTGGCAGTGTCTTTAGCATATTTTCTCTTACCACGGCCAGTTTTGACAGATGGTTCGGTGTTTTCCGGCGTCGAGGAGTTGCTTCCGCCGCCGGAAACTGACCCATTTGTTGAAACTGGCTTTGGAGCTATTGGCCGGAATCGCATCATTATCCGACCAAACTTATCGTATACGCCGCCGCCAGTGTACCTCGCTATACAGCACCCTCCTCTTCCATCCATATTACTGAGCCTTCTTTTCAAATATTATGATTTAAACAAAATATAATTAGCCTAAAGTTAGATGAATGAATATTGGACAAGAGGTAGTTTGATTTATACTGAAAGTGGAGGGGAAAATTTGCATTTGAGGTCATCAAACTTGTAGAGTTGTTTTATATATTCGTCGCTCAAGTTTGATTTATTTTAATTTAATGATCTAAATTAAATTTTCATTTCAATTTGACTATGACCAATATTAAAGACCTGGCCCATGTGGCCGATAGGATGCTTAAACTATATATTTGTTTGACACTAAATTTGCATTTAGTTTACCAGAACAAATTAAAATGTTTGGAAAATATGCACTAATGTTCTAAATTCACTTATCTAAATGTTTTATGCTTGCAAAAATTGTCGTCGAATACGTATCCAGTTAAACATTTTAGCATACACGTATTTACTTTTGTTTTTTTAATTTTCTCATTTGTAACATTTTATCAATCACTAGAATTGTGCATTGTATTTTCACCTTGTTTAAAGTATTTATCATTTGATGATGCATGTAAGACTAATTAGAATAGCAAGGAGGAGTTACATATGACATCATCAAATTGAAACAAAAATGTAAGTCAAGTGATTGAAAGTGAACAAACTAAAGTTGAACAACCAACACGAAAGAAACCCACATTCCAGACGACTTCCAAAAAAATAGTCCCCAAGTTTAGGGGTTTTCCCACTAATGGTGCTACAATAACGTAATGATTGACATAATTCTGAACATAATGTCACGTGTCGTTTTATTATTGAACAATTATTATGTTTAAGCATTTGTCAACATTTTTCTATCAAAATGGTATAATACTTTTCCCATATGAGTTGGGACACGTACGATGATAGTTATGACACACATGAGAAAGACGATTGGTTCAAAAAGTGGGCCACGTGATAGTAGCCCTATGCTATCCAATAGGAAAGGAGTATGGGTGGACCCAAAATTTGAACCAATAAGAATTCGAGTAGTGGCGAGTAATTAGTCAGAAACGGGGCACGTAGGTCGTCGTGCCTGGGCCTCGTCTACGACTGTGGATGTACTCTTTGAATGACACGTGTATTAAATTCTTGATTTTTTGGATAGTGATGAGCTCCTTTTGGGCGATTACTAGTTTTTTATTGCCCCGCGTGTACGGTTGATTGGAGAGACAAAATAAAGGGGGCTTGATTTTTCATCATGCTACATGTCTACTCTCTTTCACACTTTTCTTTACACTATTTAGCTATGTTTCTCATCCATTTTCTCAAATATTATTTATTATAGTAAATAATCTTCATCACATATTCACTCAATAAAATATTCTACACACAGATCAATAAAATTACATTACTTTTCAACCACTCATTCTCCAAAAAATACTACTCACTCTATCCCAATTATATAGGCTTGTTTCATTTTTCACACGGATTAAGAAAAAACTTCTTTAATGTCATTGAAAAATTAATTTTTGTCAAGATCTTTCCTAATTTATTCCTATTTAATTTTCAGTATGTAAAACTAAATTATTGTTGGAATAAGAAGAAATGAGAGTTGTTCCATGTTTCCAAGAAGTGGAAAATGTGTGTATTATGAAACATGCATATATATTTGGGAAGAGAAAAAGGAAATCCAACCTATATAATTGGGGCGGGGAGAGTATTCAAAACTTTATTTATTCTCCCAAAATAGGAGACAAACAGGCCCTTAACATGATAAAATTTATGATTTTCGATTCATCAATCACGTCACTGCACAAGTTTTTCGAAGAATGTCATTCTTGTTGTCAACAAGGGTGGACATCTATCTTAATTCTTGATTTTTACCAAAATCAGCTTTTAAGTTGAAGATGTTTGGTTGGTTTTTTGGGTTGGTACTTAAGAGTATAATTGGCAAGTGTTTATAAACGTCAAATCACTTTTTACTCAAATATTTTTAGTATTTATAAGTATTACTAGCATTTATCATTTATTTTTATCTTTTTATAAACACAATTGTTTGTAAATACTTGCCAAATCTAAGCTAAAATTGTCAGAATCATAATTTGATTTGGAATGGTGAAAATGTCTAAAGTTATGTCTTGCTCATATTTATAAACTAATTATAAATACTCGTGTCAATTAATATTCACACATTTTGAAGGATTCACGGATGTCACCTCTGTATCCATCGTTCATTTCTATCTATTAACAATTTAAATTGTTTATTCAATTCTCGGACCTACTTTAATTCTATGGTTGGTTTTTACCAAGACTCAAAAAGTTGAGAGAAAGAAGAATACATTTTAGTTGATAAAGCAAAATATAAATGCCACTGTCGATTTGAGGTGACAATAATGGAGGATTAAAAATTTGAGATTATGAATTTTAATTTTTAAATTTTGATTTGAGCTTTAATTCAAAATGAAAGCACTCTAACAACAAATATTTTACTTAATTCAAAAACGAAAATGAAAAGTTCACAATTAAAAAAAAAAAAAAGAGAAAAAGAAAAAAAGTGATCAATTGTTAAGATCGTCAGGGTCTAGTAGCGGGATCATAGCGATCCTTCAATTTTAAGATCCTATACTTGTAAAATAATATTTCAAAAATGTTGTGGTTAAGTTAATAAAAAAATTTAAATATTCTTACTAGTGAACAATATTAGAAAGTACATCTACGGATGTGTTTGAGTCACATCATTTTGGAAGAATGTATTTTGAGATAGTAAATTGATGGAGAATGTGTGGTTTAAAAAGAAAGAAAAGTTATTGATGTGATGAAAAATATTATTTTATTGAACAATGTGTGATAGAAAATGAGTAGAAAAACGAGAATGAAAATTATAATGTGTACCAAATAGGGGCGTAATAGATGCTCCTAGTGTAACAAAATAGTTTTAAAATAAAAAATTTAATTAACGATCATGCTACTTGTACAGAAATCTTTGACACCTTCGTTGACAGAATGCCACATGGTGGCCCCCTATTGGGGGCGCCTGTTGCTGGCCCCCCGCTTCAGGCACCCCCCAATAGGGGGCCGTCATGTGGCATTCTGTCAACGAAGGTATCAACGATTTCTGTACAAGTAGATTAATTCTTTAATTAATTACAAATAGTTGGTAAGAAGTATATATGACTGCAAACATGATAAAGAAAACTTAACTCCTATTTTATTTTAATATATAGTTTGTAAAATCATTGTCCTCTTAAAATTATTTCTCAAGCGTCATTAAATTTTAATTTTTTTTACGAATAGTCACTGTACTTTTAACTTCATTTCTCATTCATCGCTTTATATCATTCGAAATAGTAACATTTCTTGTTTGCCACTTTATCGAAATCGTTATTCAGAAGGAAATGGAGCGATAAATAAAATATTACATAAAAAATATAATGATTATGAGAAAAAATAAAAAAGAATTACAAGTACTTCGAGAATTTTTGCTTGTTCCCTAAACACTGTAGCTTAATCCAACCTAACCCTAATTCTAATGAAAGATTGCCAAGCGTAAAGTTTCGAGAGCTGTGACTGATTATTATAAACAAATGTGACATCCAACCACTTCAAAAATATAGAGTTTAATGATTATAATTACTATTGAAGACTAAGTTACGTTTACCTACAACATATATATTTGTTTTTTTTAAGGTGGTAACTTCCAAATTAAGCATAGAAAATAATTTTAAATTTCAGAAATACGAAGAATAATTTTTTTTTGTTTATTGTTTTACCTTTATAGGAAGAATAAATAGATTATCGAAAGCTCAAAATTATATCACGGTTCGGGAAGTTCAAACACCAAATTTATGTCTAAAACTTCAACTAAGAGTCAAATTTCGAGTTCGATATTTTCAATCAACGCATTGTCTTGCAAAAGTATGTTAAGATAAATTTCTACGTTGTTTAAGAATCCATACAATGCAACAAAAGCTATCATAGGCTCAAATATTGGAGTGTTGGGGATAAAGTCAGTTAATTCCCTTGCCTTTTGGAGAAAGGGGCACCAAATTCCCATTTTAGATTGTTAAAAGTAAGATTTTAAGAACATCATTCTTGATACTAAATCAAACCAACAACACATCTGGTCCAATGAGTTACAAAAGAGTCTATTATAGTCTTGTCGCTCATTGTCACTATAGGAAATCTGCACCTCGAGACATTCGCTTCCACTTCAAGATGAAAGTCAACATCGATTAATTCTATCATCAAAGTCTTGAAATTGGTTTTCAAGAACTTATTCAAAATGATATTTTGAAAAAATGATTTGTTTGGAGAATACATGGTTAAAGACTAGAAAGAGATTTTAGATTTACGTGCAGAATATTTTATTGAGTAAATGTGTGGTTGAAAATTAGTTGAGAAGTAAAGAATTTTGTTTTAATGGAAGTCAAATAGGGCTTAATATTTTTACAATCATGCTACATGTACACGAATTATTTACATTATTTTTTAAGCTTCGTCACGTAACTACAAATCAATAAATAGTTTTAAAAAATTAAACAATTTTTCATTCAATTCTTTTTTAATATGACATTAAGGCCCTGTTTGATAGCCTAGAAAATGGGTGGAAAAAGAAAATGTTTTTCAACTTTAGCCAATTAAGGGTGTTTGATAGTACAATTTTGTCTGGCTTCTGTTTTTCCTACCTTTTTCTAAGTACAACCCTTTGATTGCACATTTGCTTGATTTTGTTTTCCCACCTATTAGGTGGGAAAGCAATTTCCACCTCTTTTTTTTTTAGCAATGTCAACAAATTCTATCAACCATTGTAAAAATAATTTTCACTTTTGTTGACAATTTCTATGCAAAACAAAGTCAAACGAATGATATTCAGCATGGTAATTTTTTCTAATTTTAAATTTTTACTTTTTTTACTTTTTGGTAATCAGAACAAATTCTAAACGCAATAGTAGAAAAAATTATCACTTTAATGGACAATTTTCATAAAAAACGAAGACAAACAGACACCAAACTTTCAATATTTTCCAGGTGGAAAATTATACTAATCAAACACAATTAATTACAACTTCCAGGAAAACAAAATCTATGCAATTTAATTTTCAATAAAATATTTTCTTTCCACTCATTTTTCACATTTGCAATCGAACGGACTAATGTACATAACATCGTTATCACACGGATATTAAACACAAATATTGCCACGTAATATCATTCTTTCTAAAGAGTTTGAAATAGAGGGGAACTGTGTACCTAAAGGGAGTAATTTAGTTGTACGGGTGCCTAAGCCAATGGTTTGAGAACAAGTAGCTTTCAATTATTATTTCCCATTTCTGGATGTCATTGACGTACAAAAAATTCAAATTTTACTTGAAACGTGTCCAAAGGCACATTGGTTAAATCTTAAATTGGTGGCCCCCATTGACATTGTCCATAGATACACTTTTTAAGTTTGAAGAGGCAGCCATGTATTCGAAGCGACTTGCTTGTCCTTTCTCGCCAGGTGTAAAGTAGATGCAGGTGAATCGCGCAGTATTTGAAGTGATTATAGGTTTCGATATTTAATTGACGAAATTTTTCTAGGAAAATATTTTCTAACTTTCTAAATTTTCTACATTTTTAAGGAAAATAAATTTTAGATGTTCTGGTGGGAAAATATTTTCCAGATTTTTTTTTTTTTGACAATTGAAAGAAATTCTAGATACAATGGTAAAAAAAAATTTCACTTTTATTGAGAATTTTCATGCAAAACAAAGCCAAACGAATGATATTCGGTATAATCATTTTTTTTTTCAAATTTTATTATTTTTTATTTTTGATAATTGAAACAAATTCTAGACCTAATAGTATAAAATATTATCATTTTAATGGACAATTTTCATAAAAATGAAGTCAAACAGACAACAAACTCTCAGCTTTTTCGTGGAAAATTATACCAATAAAAAATAATTAATTACAATTCCCAATAAAATAATTTTTAGGGAAATTATTTTCTTTACACCCATTTTCCACCATACAATCAAACGGGCCCTTAGGGTGTGTTTGAGCCACATTGTTTTAGAAGAATATATTATGAAATAGTAGATTGATGGAGAATGTGTTGTTGAAAAATAAAGAAAAATTATTGATGTGATGAAAAATATTATTTTATTGAAAAATGTGTAATTGAAAATGAGTAGAAGAATGAGAATGAAGATTTTAATGCGTACCAAACAAGGGCTTAGCGCCCGATCAGGCCCCCTATTACTCAACAATATAGGGTGTGTTTGAGCCACATTATTTTGATAAAATGTATTCCCAAATAGTAGATCGATGGAGAATGTGTGATTGAAAAATAACGAAAAGTTATTGATGTGATGAAAATCATTATTTTATTGAAGAATGTGTAGTTGAAAATAAGTAAGAAAATGAAAATGAAAATTTTAATGTGTACCAAACAGAGAAAATAGTAATTTTCTGAAGAATATGTTAATAAAAACGAAAGAAATTTTTTTGATACGTGTAATATTATTTATTAGAAAATGTGTAGTTGATAAGAAGAGAAAAAAAAATGAATTATAATTTAATGTGGGTCAAACGAGAACTTAATTAATAAAGAAAATTTTAATGTGTTTTCATAAGATGATGCTTTATTTGAAAGTATCAATCGTTGAATCTATTTGCTCATCGATGGTTTATTCAGATCGAATTATTTATTAAAATTTAATACTTCTAATATCATATTAAGAATTGTAATTTTACATTAATCGTAGACCTTATAAAGAATAATAACATAAGTATTTATAGGTTTCTTATAGTTTCGATTCTTAATAGACGTAAAATTTATCTCTAATAGGGTATTACACAATTGATATTTCTCGGTGTAAGACCCAACATATCCTCAACAAGATCTTCACTAAGTTGGATAGGTCATTGGGTCCAATAGTTCATTTCTTAATGGTCTCTCTACCCTATTAAGGCTTGAAATCCTTCATTAAATGACAATCTTACTAAGAAAAGTATCACAAACCTTTATATATTGATTATAATTTCATTTTTAATCAATGTGAGATTTATCTCCTAGCTGGATACTACACAATCTATATATTTTTTGTCGTGTAAGACTCAAATATATAAGGCTCGACAAGATCTTTGCTAAATTTGATTGGCGAAATTTTTTCGGGGAAAATATTTTCCAACTTTCTAAAATTTCCACATTTTTGAGGAAAATAAATTTTTTATGTTTTGGTGGGAAAATATTTTCCAAGATTTTATTTTATTTTGCAATTGGAAGGAATTCTAGACACAATGGTAAAAAAAAAAAAAATCACTTTTAATGACAATCTCCATTCAAAACAAAGCCAAACGAATGGCATTCAATATAATTATTTTTTTTTCAATTTTTTTTATTTTTGATAATTGGAACAAATTCTAGACCTAATAGTAGAAAATATTATCACTTTAATAGACAACTTTCATAAAAAACGAAGCCAAACGGACAACAAACTTTCAACATTTTCCATGAAAAATTATACCAATCAAACACAATTAATTACAATTCCCAGTAAAATAATTTTTAAGAAAATTTTTTTCTTGTAAAATATTTTCTTTCCACCCATTTTCCACCCTGCAATCAAACGGACCCTAAATGGTTGCATGGTCACTACTCACTTATGTTCTACCTATATAAATCTCTTCATGGTTGCGATTAAATTACTATCATAAATGATATGCTAGACTCGAGATTAATCTCGACGGATCTATTATATATTTATATGTGTATTATACTAGTATTATGTGTCGGAAAATAGTTAAGAAAAGTTGATTTTTGTCAAATTTTAACCAAATATTTGGATAGGTCTCACTACTTGAACTGAGCAAGAAATGGGTCGATCATGTTCTACTCATCAAGTAGATGAGTTGGTATATTTGGGCGCCGAAAACTATTTTCAGATGAATGAGAAATTAGTAAGTAAAGTAGGGTTGAAAACAATGAATTTTGAAATTAAAAATGAAAATTCAACATATATATGACTGTCGTTCGAGCGGTAGCCAACGCCAAGCAAGCGGCAAGTCCCTTCTTTAAGCGCTAGAATGACAACCAGTGTTAAGAGAGTGGCAAATCAACGTAAGCAACACTTTGTGAAACAGGTTTATTTTTTAGTTCACTTCGTGTGCACCTCCTCAAAACCTATAAATTGAACCTCTATGTGTTTGTTTCATTCACTCCTATTCTTTACAATCAAAGCATATCATATAACATCATTTCCTAACCGAAATTCTGGATAAAAAAAAGCCTTTTATTTTTCATTCCTAAAAGGAGTCTCATGTGTGGTCCCTAGAATATCCCAAAGTTAAGAAATGTTCTCATTATAACATTTCAATAAGTATAATTACTATCATCAAAATAAGGTGGAACGGAAAATGATTGACCCATTTAGACAAATAGGGTCAAGGAATATAGTTAAGGCCCTGATACCATTTGAAAGTGTAAATTTACCTAATATTTAAACCCAAATGCAGAATTAAACAATTTAAAACAACAAGTCACTTTTTAATTGTTTTTAGATGATTAGACCAATTAAGTCAATTTATCCTAAATTTGAATACCACAGTTTGTTAATCGAAAGCAGTAAATAATACCAATATGATCACGAAGAAAACTCTTGGCAAATGATAAAAAAAATGTAGGCACTTTCTCAATCAACAATCCATTATAAACAATGAGACTTACAATATGGCCCAAGCCCGACTAACCATTTGTCCCCTCTGACCTTCTTCTTGTAATCATCTTGGTCCTCTTAGATTGTGTGCTCCTCAAACCCACTCCCAACCCATGATATTGTTTATCGCCAGGGGACATCCAAGAACGAACCTTGTTCTTCACTATCGGAACTCCAAGTTTCTCTTTCCAAAACTCCAACAACTTTGAAAGCTAATTGGCGAAGATAGGTTTGATATTTAATCAAAGATCTCTTGTGTTTTGATTTGTGGTTGTATGTAGAATGTTTATAGCTCGATCAACAAATCTAAGTTTGGATAAATCTATGAATCAAATAATATGGTGGTTGAATCTTGAAATCAATTAAAGGGTGTGTCTGGAGCTGATTAAAATGGATAAAAAAAATTGATTTTTGGTCCGTTATGCATCAATTCAGCCTGTCTTTGTTGACTTCTATTTCTCACATGCGGGCCCCACATTGAAAAGCAACGGTATAAAAATCAATTTCTTTCAGCTTAAAATTTCAACCAAACACAGCCAAAGTGTTTTAGATTTTCAAAGAAATGATCTCTATGGAATAATTGTGAGTCAACAAACTTTGGGACGTTCATGGGGTTAGATATATATAGGGGAAAGTGTTTGGGTAGAAAGGGAACTCAAAATCAAGAGATTGACGCAAAACATGTAACTTGTGTCGCTAGCTACAGAGGTTATGTTTTTACCACAGAGTGCCACCGGGCGATAGGCTAGCGAAAAAACATCCTTGATATCAACATATTCAAGTCTGAATCTTGATATTCTTCTTGAATTTCTTTAACTTCTTTTTGGAACTCTATCAATCCCAAATTATTTTTTAAAGTAACTTAGACTTTACTGAACATATTTTGACTTTGATTACAGCTCGATTAATCCCTAATACAATTCAACTAAATTATGATTTTGACTTAGGAAATTGCTAATTATAATTTTAGAATTGAATATTAGAGTACGAACGGTGGTTGCAAGATTTCTAAGATGAACTTTGCACCCTAACTAACAATGTGTTTTAATAGATAGGTGATGCATAGGTGATCGAGATAAGTTAACCACTTGACTGAACTGATTTTCAGATAAAAATTTGGATATGACCGGGTGACGGGTGAAAAGTACGTAGGGCCACTTACACAGTCATGTTTTCTTATCAACCCTAAACTTTGCCAGAAATATTGGTGGTTTAGTTGGCGGGCAGTAAACGGAAACTAAGTCAAAATCATTGAAATATTAGTGTCAGTTTTGATTGTGTTAGGTTTAGGATGATCTTTTGATAGCTCCATTTTTGTTACGTTGGAAACGTGAAATTTATCTTTAATTAATTAGTAAATTAAGTAGGTCTATTTCCACATATCAATATCTTTAGAAATAATTCAAGTTTTGAAAAAATTAATTACAAAAAAGTGTATATTGGGTCAATATTTTTTACGAAGCGAAATTATTGCATAAAAGGTGATGCAGAGCATCACTTGAACGTGAGGGCGAACCTATTTCGTACAAAACATTTTGAAGTAAATGTCTAAATGAATAGTACTTAAGATGAATTCTCGAGTCTCATCGTTGATAATATAAAGTTAGTTTGTATACTAGGTTTTTAAAAAGTGGATGAACTTTCTCACACACACACACACACAAAAGTGCAAGAATGAAAGTACGAATTAAGAAAGTTTCTTAAAATGCTTGTATAGTTTAAGGTTTTTATAAGAGCAATTAGAGGGAATAACATGAGAGATCAATAAGATGTCAAGTGACTATGTTGTGAAATGAAATATTATCTTCTTTTTTTTTCTATAAAATTTAAAATAATATCCTTTTATAAAATAAAAATTACGAGTCGAAAGTGACTCAAGCAGACAGGATAACCTAATTCTATGCTCCTTGAAGAAAAGCAAGCCAATAGACATTGAACACCTTTCAAATTAAGGTTTATTAATTAATTGTTTTTCACAAAAGTAAAAGTAGATTCAAAATCACTACTTTTTCCTTGGGAATATTCTTAAAAAAAGTAAGTTCACATCTGTCTGTAAATAAATAATAAAAAAATATAAATTTATCATCACTCTATTCTTCACAATTTTTATAATTGGTATTTAATTAAAAATAGCTCTTGTTATAGTGATTATGAGTTTACTCAACCAAAGTGTGTTCAATAGCTGTCATCAATAAAATAAGGTTATCTATAAGGGGGGGGGGGGGGGGGGGGGGGGCGGGGGGGGAGGGGGGGGGAAGGGGGTAAAGCAATAAATGGATATGGAACAAAGTTCAAGTCTTCAGTCACTCATTTGTAAAAATTATGAGAGTGATAGCATCACAGGGGAGAGAGTGGTTCAGTACCAGGCAACACACTGTACATGGTGGTGTATTTTTTTTCATTTTTTTCTAAATACTAGTGGGGATCGTGCGTTGCACGATTCCCGTTATAATTTTAGAAAGGTTTTTTGTTCAAATGACAAATTATTTCATAGATGTAAAATAGAATGAAAGGAAACTTTACCAAGGTGTTACTTTTTAGACCTTTCATCGACTGAGGAAAGAAGTTGGATAATCTGAGATTTGAAGATTCCACCGCGATTGAATGTTCAACTGATATACGACATTAAAGAGGTACAAAAACACATAAAGAAGAACAAAATCGAGTTAACGGGAGGAAATATATATTAGGGCTTAGATAAAAAAAAAACCCCCAAAAATCATGAAGCAACTCGACACAAATTGGAAAACCCTGAAATAAACATTCAAGCATCACAAAGAAATTGCAGCGAACGGAAGACAGCGAGCAGGGAAGAAAACAGCAACACATAGGGACAAATTCTAGCGACCAAGCAATGGCCAAGACGCCAATACTAACGAACAAAAATGACCAAATAATAATAAACTTATAATCACGACCATATCTAGGATTAATTGCAAAAAATTAGAGAATGGCGAGAGGAAAAAAATAGAAAATAGAGGAGGAAGAAGTGTAGGGTTGTGTTGGAAAAGCAGAGTAAGTCAATAGGGTGGTTGTGTGTGAAATGAAGTGTTAGACCTAGATACCAAGGTAAACAAGGCAAGAGATTCAACGAAACTTGGAACCAAAAAATCGAAATTAATAGCTAATAATTGTGCATATTAAAAATTTCCTTGAATCAAACTTATAACTCAACAAATTCAAAACTAAACTATAATTTTCTATTAAATACAAACAGATAAAGATACATCAAACGAAAGGAACGGATGAGAGTGTTGGAGAGACCTGTTTCCACATCAAGAATTAATATCATATGACATTAAATCGGAAAGGTACAAAATAAAGAGAATTCAGCCATACATCACTTCATTTTATTTATTTACAAAATATGACAATAAAACTCCAGTTCATGACAGAAATCTAGCCTTACAAGCTAAGATGAAATTCATCACATATACCAATACTTCTATATGGTACCATACATCAAAATCCATTGAGTCCAAGAAGAAATATTCTTCTTCAAAAAGTTTGCTGCTGGTTTAATACATAAATGATTTCTGTCTTCATCAAAAAATCAAAACCAACTTGATTTCTAGTTTGAACTGGTGAAAGGCACATTTACTTTTGAGTTGGATCCACAAAGATACCAGGGGCGTCTTCAACAATTTCTTCAACAGTAGGTTTGTTGGATGCTATCATCTTTTGTTTCTTTAATTGCTCAATGCTTTCTTTTTCAAACACCAAGTTTCTTCTAGCGGGTACATTGGTGTGAGGTGAGACACTCTTCCTCCTAGGTTCATATGGAGACATCATTGGAGATGCCTTTGTAGGCCCACAATTGCTATCCAGAATGTAGACAACATCAAACCTTGGTTGGTTCGTTTTGGGATCCAATGTTCCATATTTTATATAGATGAAATGGTCTTCAGTTACATTATTCGAATCCCGAGCATTGATGATATTTTCAAACTGTATGAAAATAAATGAAGAGACTATCAATATGTTTCGGTAGGAAACATTAGCAAATGTAATATTATAAGGAATACTTTACCGTTATACAATCCTTCATCAAAGTGTCAACTGGAATATGCAGGAATTTTTCAGCTAATTCACCAAATAACGATGCAGAAATAGATCCGGTATTATCAGCAATGTGAACATTGCATCTTGCTCTGGCAGAAAAATACAGAATAAGTGTCATTGACATTTTAAATGTAAAATCAATTAGATTATATACATAATAATTATTGCATTAAATTTGGTATTAGAAAATGAGTTATTACCTTGGAATTGCTTTTGCATGCATGTATTTGCAATAATTGCAAGAATACATTTCATTCAACTGAGCAAATGACATCCAACCACAAGTGTCACAAGCCATATACCAAAGTGATTGAGGTCCTGCCTTCAATTCCAACTGACCTTTTATCCAGAATGGTTTGCGCTATGAAATGTAAATAAACATGTGGTAGATAATTGAAGAAATTGTAAACATAATAAGGAAAGGGTTTAGTTTTACTTGTAGATATATAATATACCGTCAATGAGTATTCTGAAATATCTTTGATGTTAATGACTTTGTTATCTTGAGGTGGTAAAAGACTGGACGTGTTTGGCAAATCATAAGTCTTTTGCATAATCATTTCTATCAGTATGTCTTTGTTTCTTTGAACCCTTGTATAGTATCAAAATAAAGATAAAAAATAAAGGGAAAATGCAAAATGAAGTTAGTTTTTTTTAGTGGAAAACAACATATGGAAAATGTATGAAGTGTGAACTCACCATTCTCTAATTTCAGCAAGTTTTTCAAATTTAGGATTAATGAGGATGGAACTGTTTGCCTTAGTAGATAATGACATCCCTGTTAAGAATGAAGCAAGCTTATACTGAAGTTAGATTTTTAAAACAGCAGAGCTTATAAAAATGATGATTAAATTGAGACATTGTTTACCTTTGAATGATGTGACTTTCAAATGGTTACCAACAATCATTGGTTTTTTCATAAGGCAGTCACTAATTTCAAGGCCTTCATGGTCGATGAAGTTGTCCCATATAGTGAGAATAATTGCTTGCAATCTGCAATAGAGATATCAGATTTCATGTCAGTGAACTTAATAGATAAACTATTGTATTGCATGCGAAGATTTATATTCATCTATACATAACTTTCATTGACAAGGACAATGTCTTGGACAGTTGCATCTGCATTCTTGTTGCTTGGAATTTTTCGTTTTGGCCTTACATCAACAGCAATACCAACATATGCTGCACAGGGAATTTGAAAAAGGCTAATGCATGAAGTAGTAGCTTCCAAATATAATGTATAGCAAAATTCTGGAAAATGAGTAAACTGATAGTAACTATTACCTATTTCGATATCAGCATCTATGTAGTTTTGAAGTTCATCAAATGGTGTAAACTGAAAGCATGACTCTACAAGAGGACTATGGTCTTCATTTGATTCTTCAATTCGAGTTGAACCACTAATTGTCCATTGTGTATGTCCACATGTTGACCTGAAGCGATCATCCGTGTTTTTGACATATGCGTTGGAAATTAAGTAAGTCTTTGATGGCACTAAGGTGTTTTCAAGAGCTTTGATATTCTGAGCAAATATGGTTGCTTGGACTTTGTTTTCCTACGTTAAATGATAGGACATTAAACATTAATACACACATTTTTTTCCTGACATTCAACAGTAATATACAAATATATATATGTGCAGAGTCTAAAAACATTACCGCAGTATCCATTAACCAAAGGTGTTGATATGTTCCATTTCCCTTCTGTGATGTTCTTGAAGTTGTTTTTTCTACAACCACCACTTTACATGTCCATCCTAGTTCTCTTGGAGCAATATCAGGAACAGTTTCAGTTTGAACGCCATTTCTATTGCAGGAGGACACATATATTTTGAAAGAAGCACAAACATTGATGATAATAACCGTAAAAGAAAGCAAGAATGAAAATAAAGGAAGCACCATTCACCTTACCTTGTATTCGTGGTCTTTCTTCACTTTCATGGGTAATATTGTAGGTAATAATTGTGTCTATAGACGTGATTATAAGGCATACAGGTATGCAGGAAGATAAGGATGGCAGCGTTGTACGTCGACAGAGAAAGATATGGTGAATGGTATGGTGAATATAAAATTCAGATTGACTGTAGACAGACCATACTGTCCTTTTGTTCAAGTCAAAAAAGTACACAGTGATGATTATAATTTACTTTACAAACACAATCAGAATAATTCATAATGAAAGAAAACATTGAAGGAAATATTATTTTTAAAACCAGCAAGAGGTAAGGTATTAAATTAACAAAATAACTTGCAAAAAAAAAAAAACCTAGTCAAAGCAAATCTGTGGAACTTGAAAAATTACCAACAAATGGTATGGTGAAGTGGTATGGTGAATATAAAATTCGATTTTAATATAGACACAGCCATACTGTCATTTTTGTTACAGTAAATAAAGTACACTGTGATGATTTAAATATTACTTTTACAGAATATATAATCAGAATAATAATAAATGGAAGCACAACAAGTGAGGAAATATTATTGTTAAATCCAGAGAAGAGGTAATATTAAATTAACAAAATAACTTGTATCTACGTCAAAGCAAATCTGTAGTAACTCGAAAATTACCAACAACCCATGTTTGTTACACGGTCAGTGACATGGTGGAGACAAGACACGGGAACGACACGGAGAAAGACAGAGACATGATGCGGCGCGACACAAAGACACAACATGAAGACACGACATGACATGGAGACTCACGGAGACATGACACAGACACGTAAGCATATTTTTCAAGAAGTTAGAAGCGGAAATTTCAAATCTACCTTTGATCAGTTTTGTCGTCACGCCGAGGTAAAAACATATAAAAGACGGACTGCATTTCAACTGTCATTCACCATCAACAAGAATAGGCACATCACAATTAATGTTTTATCCATCACCATAATAAACTAATCTTGCTCGGTTAACACAAATTATACACAGATATTAGGAATAGAAATATGAGAAAACTCGAGTACATTATAACAAAGTGCACCAAAAAACTATACAATTAAATCATATTTACCAAGATTTGGAGAATACGAATGACCTTGTTGAGATCAAGAGGCTTTAAAGTCTCCTATGCTTGCTCCACACCTCTTCTTTTTCTCTCGAAAAAAAAGGTCACTGGATTAACAACTTGTTTCTCGATCAAGCTTTAAGCTTTCTGCACCCATTCTTCTCAAGTTTTTATTTCAGCCCATAGAGGGTCACATGAAGTTCTAAACCCGTTTAACCTGCTAGACAGACGAAGGTAAAAGTTAAAAAGTTATGTACTTCGAGAATATAAAACAATAATTGTTATGAATCAATAAAGCCATGCACATCAATCCTACATTGCCAGATTCGGGGAAAAACTCATACACAGCATGAGCAAAATGAAAAATAGTAGTTTGTTTATAAGATCGAGTGTTCAAGAAACTCATTGGCGTACAAATTAGTAGTTTTGTATTCTTGTATGCTCGGATAATTATCAAATATAGATAAAATTGAAAAAAAAAAAAAATACCTAACTATGAGCGCCATCTTAATTAGATATATGGATTCTGGTACAGTATAATTGCATCTCAGTATAAGTTGCTTTAGAATCAGCAATTCTTTTTCCCACCTAAACCAATTAATGAAGAAACATTACAAATTATATTTCTCGAATTCAGGACATCTTGCCCTCCATACTTCAACTCAAATGATAAAATAGAGAGAGCATAAACATATAACTCATACAGGACTGACCATCTTAGCTCAAGCCAAATTACCTCTGAAATACTGGAGGGAATCATTACAAACTGCCACATACCTCATAAATAGGATGTCTAAACCTATACTCAAAATGCAATCCCCAACAACCACCTAGAAGAACGAACCCAACAAGAAGAAACCAACTCATGGTGTAGATGTAGCAGGCTCGAAATTGACGGAGCAATCTTAGAGAAAGATTAAAAATGAGAACATTAATTTAAAAAAAAAAAAACTTCCAACAAACTCTTGAATCGACCAAAGAGAACCGCACATATTTGAAAGTCCTCCACCAAGATCTTGTTCTTTATAAATTGAGGTAACATATGGGATTTCAACAACAATATAAAGTCACTAATAAGTTCTAATAGAGAGAAAAAATATTTGGAGACCATAAAATATTAGTATTTTTCATCCGCCAAGAGAGGAGAAGAAACACGAGGGTCAGGTAACTTGGTCATTAGCCGTTCGGACATATTTTCTACACATATCAGTCCCAGCTACAAGCTATTCTAGATTGAGAATCTTGCTCAATTAATTAATCTAGTCATTTTTCCAAATATTGGCGCGAAAAGGAACAAAAAAATATCAAAACAAAAACTAATCAACATAAAACGTGTGTGAAATTGTAGAGTGACTAACCTCAGATAAAACGAAGAAGACATCAGAGAGTATGAAGAAATCTGAAACATAGCAACTTAAGCATGAAGAAACTCCAAAGGTATTTTTTTTAAATAACAACGCAAACATCTCAAATCGAGCGAGAAAAATAAATTTCGAAGCTCACAAGTAGGTCAGGTGATCAACTGCTGCAATTATGTTTCTATTGATTGAGTCACAATATCAGTTTTTCTTCTGAGTAAATACCAGCAAAATAAATGGGGAAATCCAAGCACTAAAACAATCTCGGTTGTAGGAAAAAAGGTTATTTATTTATACAAATTCATTAGGCTCTTATGATTTAATTACAGAAATAACATGGATCGCAATTCTTTAATGGGCCAAATTCTTACCTCTCTTGGGTCTATACCAGAACTCTGAGTCACTTGTTAAGGATTAAACTCTATGTTTAATACCAGCAAGGTCTGGTCCTTACTCCGGGCTAAATTGGACTCCAAATAAGCTTTTGAATTTCATAAATACGTTTGTAAAGTTGTTATTATACCGAAAAACCCACCAGGAATTTTTTTTTTTTTAAATATGAACATGTAAACTCGATAATATAAATATGAACCCAGAAATATTAAATCCATAAAATACCAAAAAGCGAGCCTGATCACGGATCACATAACGGGCGTCGGTGCACTAAAAACGCCAATGACCTGTCAAAAAAATATTAATTTTTTGTAACTACATTTATCAACATGCATTAATCCTTTTCAACAAATTACCTAAAACAAAATTACCAAGAAACCAAACAGATCGTTAAACGAAAAGAAAAGGAAAAAAGTATAAACCTGAAGCTGAAAATTGAAGCTACAGAGGCGAGTTGGGGTAAGTTGTTGGTCTCTGTCTCTATCATCCCTTACATTCTCTTTATATCATTTAGAAGATCAGTATGAACCTGAAACAGTTCAAAAGATTTTGGATAAATCATTACTCGAAAATATTTTTTTTTAATCATAATCAGCATGTTAGATGATATGATAAATCCACTAACCGGCTTTTTCTTTTTTTACAGACAAGCAAATAATGTTTCAAGACCATAAGAAACTGCAGAATTCAGTAAACATACACATCATGATAACACAATTGTCGGCCTGAAAAAAAGCTACATAACAAAATTGTCATTGATCTAATCTAATTAAAATAAGATACTATGAAATTAAAGAGTACTTAGTTCAAAATCAAATATAAGAAGTAAAAAAACAAAATTAATAAGATGATATACCTTAGTAATCATGCAGAAGAAACTGCAGATAGAACTTCTTTATATACAACATTCTTTGTACAAGTGTAATGGCCCTGCCTATCTTCATCTGGTTTCATAAGAACTTTAACACATTTACTACTTTTTGCTCTTGATAATGCCACATAAAGTTGTCCATGTGAAAATACAGGCTCAGGCAAATATAATCCAACAAAATCAAGAGTTTGACCCTGGGCTTTATTTATAGTCATGGCAAAGCATACACGAACTGGGAATTGAGTTCTTTTGAATCGAATTGGACTCATATCATTTTCAAAAGGCACAAACGGTATACGGGGTAGAAAAACTCTCTTATTTTTATATTGTCCAACAGCAATTTCAGCATCGATTATGTTTCGATCAAATCTTTTACAAAGAAGCCTAGTTCCGTTGCACAAACCTTCTGATGGATTTATATTCCTTAATAAAATAATAGGGCAATTTGTTTTCAAAACTAATTCATGTGGTGGAACACCATTAGGAGTTAAAGTATTGAAAAAATCTTCATCAAATGATTGTGCATTAATATTTATTGCTTCATCAAAACTATAGTATTTAATAGGATCACCGGGGAACTGTTCTACTAGCATCGCATTTATAAAATCAACATTCTCATTTTTTGGACTTAATATGATTCTATTAATCATAGTCTCACTATTATCTGGATAAGTATTTAATTCAGGGAATACAACATCTATCAACTTTCTTATGGAAGTGGTCTCATTATCATCTGTAATAATCATTTCACCTGGGAATTTAATCATATTGCACGAATGTAAAGGTTCAATCCCATTTCCAATTCGTAGTAAATATTCAGCAAAAGGCAAATCTATTTTAGCTCTCATATTTTGAACTAATTTGATTTTTTTTTATAAATGGCCATAAGTACGAATTCACAAGTGTTGCATCAATAATATCCTCTTTTTGTCCCTTAGGAACAACAGGTAATATTTGACGGAAGTCGCCTCCTAGAACCACTACTTTTCCTCCGAATGGAACTTTAATTTCCGTTATATCTTGTAGCATCTCATTTAAGGATTCAATAACTGTTTTATTTAGCATAGGAGCTTCATCCCATATTATTAATTGTGTCATTCTTAGTAATTCAGCTAAAGATGATTGTTTACTAACTGAAGTAGTTGATTTACTGTTAACCTGAAGTGGAAGTTTAAATCTTGAGTGAGCAGTTCTACCTCCAGGAAGTAATCCTGCTGCCACTCCAGACGAAGCAGTAGCCAAAGCTACCATTCCTTTAGATCTTACCGCTGCAAGTAAAGAGCGATACAAAAAGGTTTTTCTTGTTCCTCCAGGACCATCAATAAAGTATACGCCATTGATTTTCTTGAAGACATCATTTAGAATTATATCATATGCTTTTCTTTGTTCTAAATTTAGCCGTGTTTCACTTAACAGATCTTCTTCTGAAACTATTATCTCTAATTCGTCTACAATAGTTTTCGCAAGATAATTGTTTTCTTCGAAGGAAATATGATGTTCAACAATTCCATAAGCTTTCAAATTCCTACCCGAAAGTTGTAATATTTCATTCAAATCACCTAACACTTTTAATTCGGCTACTTTTGTATTTAAACCTTTGTTCACATAATCTTCTATCATATCTTGTTTAAAACGATTCCATAATTTTCGGGGATCATGCGGATCACACAATGTTAAAATTGTAGCAAACAATTGACGCAATGTTGATGGCATTTGATATTGCGAAGCTTCTTGTAAACACATTTCACAATCAGTATCCCCATTAAGCAAACCATGTAATAATGCAGCCTCACGAAATGTCGAAGCATGAATTCCATTCACATGTTTCAAATCTTCATAAGAAATAGCTCCCTTAACATGGTTTAGCAATTTTCTTAAATAATACCTTTCTCCTTCTATAATATTTACAGAAACAATTCGTCCTATTGAAAAAACTTTATTTTTTCTTTCGCACCAGGATCTACTTTGTGAATTCCACACAAAATGTTCTGGAAATTCTCTGTATAACAAAGTTCTCGCTTTAAAATTACTAATATTCATATGAAAGTATTCTGTCAACATTGATCTTTTGTAATAATCTTTTTTAACAATTTCTTCTAAATTATCAAATTCTTTGTATGTAATAGATTGATAGTTTTCTAAGTGCAATTGCAGAGCAATAACAGATGGACTCATATCATATAAAACAAATCCAAAAATTCTCCATACAGCTTCAGGTGGAGAAACCTATCTAGCTGATTGGTACATTTTAATTTCATCATAAATAAATTCGGGATCGTTATCATTGACAGTAAAATCAATTTTGTCGTGACCTTTATAAACATATTTATATAAATACTTAACAGCTTGAATTGATGAACATATTTCAACATTAATATGAGAATTATACTTTGTTAATAAGTATGCGTTGTATGGAACAACCCACCTGTTATCTAAAAAATGATTTCTAATCTTAACTTTTTTCCCGTTATTAGGTCGTTTATATTTAGGGTAACAGTTCTCATCAATAATTGTGTTCTCACCGAATTTCTTTGGATAATCAAATTTACATGTATTTTTTTTATTCATACAAACATTGTTTGGATTTAAAATACCACATGGACCATGCATCATATGTTTAACAACAAGAGAATGTAGGTAAGGATATTGAATCTCATCAGGGATCTCAACACTAACAAATCTATCAACCAATTCAGGAGCTACAATCTTACATTCATTTTTTAGAATTAGCAAAAAATGCACATGTGGGAGCCCTCTTTTTTGAAATTCTATAACATATATATGTGCGGCAACCTGTCCAAATATTTTTTTTTTCAAAATATCTTCCTTTAATTCTTCAAGTTTTGCTCTAAAAACACGAGCTATTAAATCAGGTCTATTTTGAGCTTCATCATTATACTTCAATTGTTCCTTTATTTCACGCCAATTTGGATTAGAAGTCATTGTTAAAAATATATCAGGCTTACCAAATCTTTGGACCAAAGACATAGCATCCATGTAACGTTTTCTTAAATCTCTAGGACCACCAATAAAAGATCGAGGCAAAACGATCAAACGACCAATTTTATTACCTCTTGTTTCACCAATTTCAAGACTATCTACAATTCCTTGATATAATTCAGCTCGAAGGACACTCTGATTATGGCGAAAGTAATCTAATCTAGATGTTTCAATTTTTACATACATGTCAACAACATATTGTTGTAATAACCTTCCAGAATGTAATAATATTGAAGTTGTTGATAATCTCATTTGTAATTTATAACAATAATATTCTCTACATGATACTTGCATCCTGATTTTCTTATTTTCCATCACTAATTTTTTTTTTTATAAAAAGGTTAATATTTCATATAAGAATAAGAGGAAAAAAAAAATCACAAAGTAATCAAGAAAGAAAAATTAATAAAGTAAAAATTATAGACATCATGAACTAACCTAATCGTTCTTTCTCGATCAATTCCTCAGGTGACGAAAAGTTAACTGCATCAACAACGTCTTCATTTCTGCAAACAAAATTTTCTTCATTTTTTTTTGCTTTTTTTCCCTTATTCATTCGCTGAATACCTTGGTGCCAACCTGTTTCACCATAAGGAAATAAAAGTGGGTATTGCAATGGATCATAACATCCGTAATAATATTGTATTCTATTGTGATTTCCATCTTTACAATGAACTATAATATCACGCATATTAACCTCATCATCATGATCAACCCAAATAGCAGCAACTTGTGAAACAGTGGGTGCATTAAATGTTCTTTGATCAACACTTGGATTACATCGGAGACGAATAGAACGATTTTCTAAATCAGGAATATTTCCCAAAATTCTAAAAATGTTGTGTACGGATTATTCTCTAAAATTTTCATCAATTTAACAATAAGAGGTTCAACTAACCATTCAGAAAGATTTAATCTATTTTGCACTTCATTATCGGTATCGAAAAAGTAAAGTTGCAAATGAGAAGGACGATTGTCTTTTGGAATAATTTCATTTATGAAATGGTATATCTGCCCCTGAATTCTAAATGTATAAATGCCATTATAGTTTGTGCATAATGTTTTATCATAATTCACACCAAATGATGTCATAGAGAAATTACAATTATAGCTTCGCACCATTTTTCTAAAGTTTAAAGATTCTTCAGAATTTGAAGTAAACAACGTATATAATTCTAGAGGCACTTCATTTGTTTTCAGAAGAATTTGCCCATTTAAGCAACAAAATCCCTTTGTTTCTCTAAAAAATTTTAAAGCACCACAAAATTGACAAATGGTAGTTTCAGGTAGCACATAAGATTCTGAGAAAAGATTACCATCATAATGTCGCTCATTTGAAGACCCTAATAACGAAAAAAAAAAAAGTAAATACTTAATAGTGTAATATACATGAATATTACATTTTCTTAAACCAATTGTACAATGACAAATTAAAAACACAAATAGCAATAAAAAAAAAACATTGTAGAATGATTCTCACCAATTTGTTTTCCGGTATTTACTCTTTTTTCTTTCCATTGTACATCATGTGTAATTTCTGTTACAGTAGTAATCTTTCGAGCTCGCTTAATACTCGATTCAGCTACAACCGAATCCTCTGAACCTATATTTTAAACGGAAAGAACGAAAAAAAAAAACTTCATTCACAATAATTTAATTTATAATTGACATAACTAAACTTGCAACGTTAAATAAAACGAAAAAACTATAAATGAATCAAGAGAATCAATAAAATATAGATATGGAAACGAACCAGAGGAAACGGTTGGAATAGAGGGAATTTCCCTATTCCATAAAAATGCCTGACTTCGCCTTGATGAACGAACAGATTGCCCACATTTATGCGAATGCTTTTTTCCTTCCATAAAGGCGCTGAAACTATTCTATAAAAATAACACACTAAGTTCCTTTAAAAAAATGTACTTAAAATAATGCCAAAAGTTAGCAACATAAATGAGAATAAGAGCGCAGTACAGAAAATTATTTTTGAACAGAGACATAGGAAGTATACATGACAGAAATTTAGTGAAAAGAACAATAATAAATAAGGATTAGTAGAGTGGCCACTAATCTCATCCTCAAAACAATTCCAATAAGTCTTCAAATATTAGTATGGCTTTATTGTCTCAGACATTATGCAAATGAATTCCAACTAACAATAGAAGAGCACAAACATAGCAGATTATTATTTATGAGACTAACTTTCATTTGAATTCACAAGCATAGATTTCCATAATGGACAATTAATTAAGATGACAAAATCTCAAGTAAAATCAATCTTCCTCTTTTATATATTGTAGAGGATGAATACGTAAAATAAAATAATATATTTTGACCAAAACTGAAACAAGATAGTTATAAGCAAGGAACTGATGTGATGCATTTAAATATGTTCAAACACAAGTTTAATGTCAAAAAACTTCAAAGTTGCATCCCATTGGCATATCATTTATTTGTTAGTGTCATGGGCACGTTGCATAATGCAGCATTCAAAATTTAGCAAAATCGGCTCACGAGAAAGAAAAGAATTAATACTCCCTACTCATCATTTGAAAGCACTTTATAGTTTGAAAAATAAATAATTAAAGGTTAACAGCAGAAAGCAAATTATGAATTAGTAAAGGACTACATAGAAAGCAATTAACATCAACTAATTAACTGATGGCCAATTGAAAAAAAGTTCATTTACTAAGCAATTACAAAGTCAGTGAGGCTTTGCAGACTTTATATGTTACTATCTAGACTTAAATTTCTGTACAATTCTAGAAAAAATGGAATCACACTAAAGTCGGTGCACATGAAATCGAGAAGAGAAAAAACTTATTAACACAGCAGCCCCAAATTACAATTTTTTTCAGGCAAAATATTGTAAATCAAATTGAATTCAATCTACCCAGCCAAATTCAGCTGTAAAAATCCTTCAACCCCTACTTAGGAAAATTAAATTTAATAATTCAAATAGGTTCAAAGAAGTGGGACGACATGCTTGGAACCTGCAAACCCATAAAAGCTTCAGGAAGTTAACTGAGTTCAAATAAAAATTTAAAGTATTTTTCCTTCTTGTCCTTATCGTCGACATCAATTTCATGAAGCTAGCCATTGTCGGCACCAAGAATGACTTCCCTTGTGGAAGCTGCAAAACGCTAGCAAATACACTTATTTTGCTCAAATTTTTTAACGTAGATGAAATATGAACAAAGTTAAAGATTAATAAACCTGAAGACGGCGATTTCTGTTTCTATTTGGGCTCTTGTTGGTTTCTATTGGTGCGATGCCGACGGTTGGTGAAGAGAGCCGCGTTCTTAGGGGTTGGTGTATGTGTGACGGAGACGGCTGTTATAGGGAAGGAAGTAAATAAGGACAAGAAGGAAAAATAAGACACCAAGCTTTGATTTTCGATCTTATAAATTTATTTCCTGAGATTATATTTTCAAGGGGGGGAAGTAAGGATCTTAAAAAAGAAAAAGAAATAGAATAAAGTTGAGAAAGAGAACAGGAGAGGGAAGGAAGCTGAAATGCAAAAGGTGTCTTATAAATTGTGTTTGTTGGAAGCTGAATTTGCATACTCAACATCAACTCCACAGCCTGCGATCAAAGTCTTGATCTTGGATTAAAAAGTAAAGAATATTGGACGGTTGAATGATTCTTTATTAACTAACTGCTTATATATAATATACGGAAATACTTTGAGAATTTAAATTTGATTCTAGAAGAATTCACATGTCTAATTCTTATAGGAGAACTAACTTATGGCAGATTAATTATTAAATCCTTGACTGTATGTGAAGTTAAATAACAGGAAAGATTATGCACTATTATTTTGTAAAGAACATAATATCTAGGAAGTCTAGATAAATTGTTTGACTAATTGGATTTAATCTCAGATTTGCCATTTTCTAAACTTCATTAAGGAGGAAGGTATTAAAAGAAATATGCTTGCAATTAGACAATAAATGAACACACCATTCTGTAAGCCAAGACCTTGGTAAACGATGGTAAAAATAATGTCCCATCATGAAAAACTATAGCAGCAAAAACTACCTCAAACAATGTTAAATCGCTGCCACCAGTTATATTCCACACAATTCCTGTGGCCCTCTCTATCCCAATATCCAACAAAGGAGATTGAATGGCATTTAATGCAGCATCTCTGGCTCTGGACTTTCCTGTGTGATGCAAGATGACAACACTGGTCATGCTAAGATTCAAAAGTACAAGAACCTTACAAATAGTCGCAAGATGCAGGGGGCATAATGCATAATGAACCAAATTTCTTTTTTTTTTGGTAAAGGTAAACAGAATTTTCAGTATGATTGGCTATAGAAAATTATACTTAGGACAGAAAAGAGTAAATTCAAATTTAGTGTAGAAGTTTTCCGAGTGCTGATTTATCACTCATTTTGCTCATGATTGGCTATAGAAAATTATACTTGGGACAGAATTTTTCTTTTTTTTTTTTGGTAAAGGAAAACCCTCGATTTTTCTCTAGAATAAATGTTCTGGAACCAAAAGAGTAAAATGAACACTGCACTACAAAAGCAAAACAAATGCTCAGGAAAGAAAAATCGAATGAGAAAGAGAGGAAGCTGCAAAAAGGTAGCAAATACACTTATTTTGCTCAATTTTTTTAACGTAGATGAAATATGAACAAAGCTAAAGATTAATAAACCTGAAGACGGCGATTTCTGTTTCTATTTGGGCTCTTGTTGGTTTCTATTGGTGCGATGCCGACGGTTGGTGAAGAGAGCCGAGTTCTTAGGGGTTCGTATATGTGTGACGGAGACGGCTGTTATAGGGAGGAAAACCCTTGATTTTTCTCTACAATAAATGTTCTGGAACCAAAAGGGGAAAATAACACTGCACTACAGAGCAAAACAAATGCTCAGGAAAGAAAAATCGAATGAGAAAGAGAGGAAGAAATTTGTGGAATTCGCTAGGGTTTCAAAAGGTAGAGACGAATCGAGAGAGAGAGAGAGGAAAGAAGCGTCTAGAGAAACCCAGAGAGAGAGAGGGGAAAGCGTACAAAGAAATTAAGTGAACAAAAGGCAAAAGCAAGATGCAAAAAAATATCTCCTCTCTTCCGGCTCTCGGCTTCAATGGCTGGGCTAAATGGCTGGCTAAAAAAATTGGTTATTTGGCTTAGGAACAGTAACTCTAACCTTCCTCTTTTATATATTGTAAAGGATGTGGGGCTCGCCAGTGTGAATAACCTAGCAAGCCCTGTGAGTTTGCTCCATGTACTTGAAGCAAAACTCAAATTATGTACCTATTAAGTCTAAAATAGAGAATGAATATAACTTAAACGTGAAATGACGTGTTTTTATTATCATCACAGTTTCTTTTGGAGTAATATTATTTATATATAATAGATTTCATCTCACTGCCACATTATTGAAAGAAGTTGAAAAATGTGTTTTAATTCAATGAATAATTTGGCAATGATCTAACATCACGTAGACTAGAGTTTGGAGATGAACTCCGAACCTCCGCATCTACTCTTCGCTCTTAGAGTATGAACCATGCCTTCACTAATATAGCGATCGAAGAGCTTTGGCTATGATGCTTCACTTATTAAAATAATATTATTGTTTATTATGTTGCAACACTTTGTGAAAAGTCATAGATTTTTGTTTATTCTCACACTTAGGTTCTCGTCTTTTTTTTTTTGTCGCACTTTTATCCTCAATTGTCTGCTAATTAGCACATTGATACCTGGAAATGGTTTATGTCAATATATTTTGTCGTATTTTTTTGTATATGTTATTTTTTTTTTTCATATCTAAAGATATGTTGGATGGTAACCGTCATGAGGGGCAATATGTTGGCAATTAATAGAATATTAATGATAAGAATGTAACGAAAAAAGTTAGAAATACGAGTATGATAGTGAAAAAAAAAACTAGAGATTTTTAGTACAATTAAAAAGTGATTAAATGAAAAATCTGGTTACAAAACAAGCTCACTTTAAGTTTTTTAATAGATGTGTTAATGTAAGATTTCAAAGCGATTGGTATCTGTCAATTTTTCTATAGTTGAATTTAAACCAAATTTTTTTTTTATTCCGTTGAAATTAGGCCCTGTTTGATTTGCATGGTTTTCCTGGGAAGATCGAAAAGATTTTCAACTTTCCAAGTTTTTTCTAGACGCAATGGTAGAAAATTTTATTACTTTAATGGACAATTTTCATAAAAAATGAAATCAAACGGACACCAAACTTACAACATTTTTCAGGTGAAAAATTATACTAATCAAACACAATTAATTACAATTTCCAATAAAACAAATTCTAGGCAATTCAATTCCCAGTAAAATATTTTCTTTCCATCCATTTTTCACCTTTGCAATCAAAATGACTCTTATTTCGTCACCAAATGCCAACCGTCCAAATGTCCATCTGCATATGAAATCACACTATGGATCATATGAATTGGTGCTACAATTCATTTAACCCTAATTATTTTAATCAATTAAAATATGAATTAATTATAGGTCACTATATTATGAATAGTTTCTTGTTCCCCCACTACCCAACATAATATGGTTCAAAATTCAAAATCTTGACCAACAAGCATGCATGCATGCATTTTCATTAAATCCACACACTCATGTACTTGCATTAGTTTGGTTGCATTAGTTTGGTTATATATCACATCAAATCATCAATTTTGAATTTCTATATTTTGTATGGGCCCAATAATTATTTATATTTTTCATTCTCATTCTACAATAATGTGGCTCAAACAGAGCCTATAGCTCAGAGAATTCTTGATTTTGAATTTTTAACGACAAATTTTTTTATTTTAAATCTTTTTTTGAACAAACAAACAACTTGCGGGGATCATATTTTTTGCTACACTTTCCGTTTCTATGTTAATAGGAGTCGTACTTCTTTTAATGATGTTTACTCGATTAAACAATTCACGAATAACTTTTTATGACGAAAGTTTGCCTAGTTAAAAGTACAATTTTTTTGTAGCGTGGTTTTGTATCGATATCTCTATTAACTTTTGATATTTAGAAATTATTTTTAGTAATTTAATTTCTCAGTATTTTTTCAACTAGACAAACAATTAAAGATTATTGCAATTTATTCGTGGGTACATCATTTTCGTACATATTCTTCTCAGCAACAAGTTTTCAATCATATCATTTACAATTATAGAGTAAATTTTAAAAATTCAAGGGTAATGCAAATGACATCTATATCTTCTAGAAAGGAAGAATGCGGGATCCAAAGTAGTGCTTCGCTAAATTTAGATAGCAATTTGTTCCCTCCTCCATGATTTGATATTCAATCCAATGAAATTTGAACACACACCTCTCATTGATATTTGTATTTAATTTTAAAATTAAAAAGTAATATATATTCCACTTCTCAATGCACCTAATAATTTGTTCAATAGCTTTAAGTTAGAACAAGCAATCGGGTTTGTGCCACGTGTTGTTTTGAGCAATTAAAAAAATTGGTTTCTTGATTAGGTTTACATGGAAATAATTTCCAAGTACAAGAAACATGTCGAATTTGCTACTTTTAGGGCATCAATGGGTATATAGATCTACCAACTTTTGCATATCCAATTATATTTTGCCTCTGGGTGGAAATTAAAATTATATTTTTAATAAATAATGATAAAAACTGATGAAATGTGTGGTTGAAAAATAGTATATCCTATGAAATATACATTTAAAATTATTTGTTAATTTTGATTTTGATTAAATTTTAGATTTTAATCCCTACGAAACATAGATTTTAAGTACTTTTAGTTATAGAATATATTTATTTTTTTAATCAATTCAACTTGAAAATGTAAAGAATTGAACAAGTTTTATGTAAATAAGTGATATCTAGATGTCAAATGTATTCTTAAAGTTCTACCCAGAGCCGATTTTGGGCAGAGGCAAGTGAGGCCCATGCCTCAAGCCCAAAAATGAAAGGTGCCTCATGTTTTTTTTTTTTTTTAAACCCCATTCCTAGTGATAATCAACCTTTTGATCCAGCTAAGAGTTTTTTTATCCTTTGACCAATTTTTCAATTTTTTTTTTTAAATAAAAGCTATAATTTTCTATAGTTTTAAGTTAATAATTGGTATCATAATACACATATATTTTGCATGCATAATACAATTTGGGAGGCCTAATTTATGAAGTTCATCTCAGACCCTCAAAATTACAAAACCGGCACCGATTCTACCATGTGACTATGTCATTAGAAAACGGGAATTATACAACTTTTAATTAGAGATTTACTGCTCCATTTTTTAAATAAAATTCCAATAATGGAAAGCTCCCACACTTGAAGGAGGAAAAAAAAAAAAAAACCAGCGGCAATATATCCATGCTTATGAGTAGAATACTATATATAATTGCATGGAAAGAAAAATAGGTTCCTAATGTATTGATTATGATAAAATTAAGTAAAATAAACTGTGATAAGTGTATTTTATAACTTATTCGAGATCTAAAATATCGATACTTGCTAATTCTTTCAACAAAATATATCCTAAATTGTTGTATTTTATGTTATATAGGTAAAACTCAATGGTTGAAAGAGTAATCAAAACAAAGAAGCGAAAATTGATGAAAATGGCAAAAACCATAGTTTGAGTACCAACTTGCAAATATTCAATAATTGATTCGGACCACAAGATGATAATTCGAAAATTGCTGGGAGACAATTGGATTAATTAGAACTCAAAAAGGATTGGAATATGATCAAAATCAAAATTAATTTCCAATTGCACGAGCTATATTCCAGAATTTTAGTCGAAGATTGAGATCCATATTTGGCATAGTAAAAGTCCGAATTAGAAATACTTTATTTCTAGTAAAGTTGTATTCATTTGGGTTAGCTTTCTAAATCATTTTGAATCGTCTCAATCAGATATAAAAAAAAATTATGATCAAAATACTGACTACTATGTATAGACAAAAAATCTGTGCGTCAAGATAACTTTCCTTATTCGATTGGAACTCTTTTGGAAACTAATTTGGACGTGATTTTCAACAAATTCTCTACTCCTACAAATACCTAATAGTAAAATATATATTGGAGACCTTTCATATACGTCTCATACTCAAATATTCATCAATTATTATCATCAAAGAAGGATAATTCATAGCTTTTGTGAGAGAATTGAAGAGGATTTGTAAGAATTCAATCAAGTGAAGATTCAAACATGATTTTTGGGCAAAGAAGAGAAGGCGCAAGTGGAGATTTATCAAAAAACCATTTAAAAGATTTAAAATTTCAAAATTCATCTTCATCTTCTCAATTTATAAAAAAATTGGTTTATATCTTTTTTACTTAAATATGATTTCTTGTAGTTTCGATATGTTATGCTAGTTTTATTATTGTTAGGATGAGATGAAACATTGTTTTTGAAATTTTTAATATTAATTAATTATTTTGACGACTAGTGTGTTTATTTTCTTGGATGTTTTTTTATTGTTTTCACCTACTTTTCAATTAATTAGCTACTAATTGATATGATTTATTGGAATCTATTATTATTGAGAGAGATAATATATTTTTAGTTAAAAATAAAAATATTGTAAAATTCGATAGGGGATAGAGATATATCTCTATGCTTTACATGGTTTTCATAGGTGTTCTAGATTGTTTAATACATTTATCATGTTCGCATCTTTAATCGAGAGATATGAAAGTCACATGAGGGGAATATATTTGATAACTATTGAGAGAGATTTTCAATTAAATTAGAAACACTAACTAACAAGATTGATTACAAATTGTCACTTTAATTCGTTGTGCTGAAAATGGATTAATAAGGGAGATTCGACATCTTAGCAATAGTATCACATATTTGAAATCAAACCAGTTAAATTGTTTTCTAATTTAATCGATAATTTAGATATTAGTATAGAAAACTCAAAATCTATTTGCTATTCGATTAAAGTCACTATTACTTTGAACTCGATTGAATACTTAGTCCTCGTAGGTTCGACACTCTATTCATCATTATATTATTTGATTACGATCGCGTACATTTGCGGATTTTCAAATGATCAAATTTTTGGCGTCGTTGTCGGGGACTACTGTTTTTAATTTGTTTAATTAATTTTAGCTTTGATATGAATTTTACTGTTTTTTTAGTTTAGTTTAGTAAAAAAACATTGTAGTGTTTCTTGCTTACTTTTTCAAGACCTCATATGAAAAGTTCGAGAACCGATGATCTTGCTTAATTTGACCCCAAAGATCGAACGAACATTCAACCTTCTAAAAAGACAACCGTTGGAAACACATCAAACGAACATCATATATTGATTTTATTTATTGTAATAGAACTTCACCTTATGTTAGAACTCTATTTGTATTAATTTTCCTAGCATGTTAGGGATTCTTGTATTATAAATATATGTATATTACACATTTATTTGATCGACTCAAAAAGTGATATAGGAGGATCAAGTTAATAGAGAGAAACTCGCAGATAGAGAGATCATGATAGAGTCTTGTGGGATCTAACATAACATATTGTAACCCCTTACTTCTGATATAGTGAATTCTCCACCTCTGTCAGTGGTTTTTCTCGCTGTGGATTTTCACATAAATTCTGTATTCATGTGATTATTATTTTCATCTTGTCCATTATCTCGTCTTTAATATTTATAACACTTGACTCAGTTTCTAACAAACATGGCCAAAATTCAATTAAAGGCATGAACAAGCAAGTAATAATATTCCCAAAGCCTTAGTTAAATGTGATAACTGTTCAATTTAAAAAGAACCTCATTCATATACTCTTCATTCTATCTCTAACTTTGTGTTATATCATCGTTTATCACATTCTTTTCAAGCTTTTACATCTAATCTTTCTAGTATAGAGGTTCGTAAAACTGTGCATGAAGATCTTAGCATTCCAAAGTGGAAGGAAGCCGTTCTAAAAGGGATGATAGTCTTGGGAAAAAATGGGACTCAGAATATAATTTAATTACCTAATGGAAGACACGGTTGCTTGTAAATGGATTTGTCAGCGAAGTATAAATATATTTGGACCATCGAAAGATACGAAGTAATGCTTGTCGTAAAGGACAGTGGTAGGTGTACAGATTTTACGTCACTGATTTTTTACAGTTATACACTTGGCGATTTTTCATTTGAAATTGGGAAAAAATACAAAAAAAAAGGGGAGGAGGAGGGGGGATCCAAACAAATGCTGCCAACACAACACCTGAAAAAAGTCTGTAAGGTCTTTTTCTATATATATAGTTTTTTCTTGCTATAAAAGGATACACATAGACGTGTGTGTTGAACTATTAAGGAACTTTTGCTCCAGTGGAAATTAAAAATAAATACGGTCAAAATGTTGATGTCTCTCGCATCTAATTCAAATTAGTCTATCTACCAATTGGATGTGAAGAATGATTTCTCAATGAGGGAACCTGAGAAAGAAGTATGCCTTTGGAATAAATAATATCAGTGTCTTAAAAAGTGTGGTTAGACGTGAATGTCAAGTTTCAAGCTAGGCAATGCCTATAAAAAAAAAAAAGGGTTATTCATTTTTATTATTATTTTGATGAAAAATCTTGCGCTGTTTTTATTTCACAAGCTGATCTACAAGGGATTTGCTAAAATTGAAATTCTTAGGAAAGATGTTAATGTAAGTAATATAACACCCGATTACGGTGCTACTTGTGTCAATATCTGTTCGAATTTGGCTAGCTCTAAGAAGCCCAAAGTAGTTCTGGGCTGACCCAAGCCAATATCAAGATTCCTTTTAGAGGAAATTACATGTATTCCAACATTTTTTATGCCATTATTACCCAACAAAAACTCATATAATAAATTCCAACAATTTTTATGCCATTATTACCGCATTTTACCAAGTAAAAACCAAAAACAATAAACAACTATATATAAATCGATTTTATTGGACAGCTTCTATAACTCCACCAAATAAGTCCCAATTTTATTTTGTAGAAATCCCATATTAAAGTATCAAAGAAAACCTAGAATTCCATAAAATCATTTTTGACGAACATACAGGCATTACAAAATCTGCGTCGCAATAATTTTGAATTGGGGCAACAAAACTCAACCAAAGTCAAAAATTGGAAAGATGTAAGTCCTAATATTTATTTTTATTTTCTATATTTGACATCACACAGCCATACAGAGGGACTACGTAATTGATTTGGATAGGTTTTGTTTATTATGCTTTTTAAATTTTGTATTGAATTTGGAGAAAAATTAAAAGAAAGGCTTAATCTTAGGAAAATTCTAAAAAAGGTCAGTTACATAAAAGTGTTTGGGTTCTAAATTTGGAATATAGTATTTCTTAACATATTTAACTAACTACACAGTATTTTATGGATTATTAACGTAACATAGTATAATTTGAAATTATATTTTCTGATGATGTAAATACAAAATTTCCCAATCCTTTTACCTAATTTCACATGGGAAAAATTCATATTTCAGGTGTATGGTTTACACCAATTCAAAAATCAAGTAGATAGTTTAACAATTCAAAACTCAGGTATTATGTAATTAATTAAAAATATTTATTAATTAGTCACAATTATACAATTAATGGTCACAATTTATTTATTGGTCACATACCAGCAACAATAACCACCAACGTCGCCGCCCCCACCACAAAACCGCCACCACCTCCTCCACCGCCACAACCATCCACCAACAATAACAATAACAACAACCACCACCACCACCCAAACCACCATAGATCCGCCAACACACAACCACACATCAACACACCCACAGCACCTCCATCGCACACTCACTGCACCACAAGAATAAAAAAAAAATCTTTGAAAGCTTAGTAAGAATTTTCCAGGACAGTGCACGTTTAATAGTCCGCTCTAGTGCAAACGTTGAGGACTTGGCTGGAATGTCGACTGCTAGGCTTTATGAATCAATTCCGAATGTCAGTCTTTCAAATTCGATAGCGTTCGGACAGGCTGTAAGACGTGTTTTTGGGCTTCACTATACAGACGAAAAGCAGTTTTAAGCCGTAGAGCTGCTGGTGTGCCTCAGGAGACGGCTATGATGGCTGTTCTGGTGCAAGAAATGCTTTCGCTGGATCTGTCCTTTATTCTGCACACGTTAAGCCCTACAGATGGAGAAGTGCTTCACTTAATCGTAGACTACAGCAAAAAATCGTTAACAGTCGACCCCATTTTTTGCGAACAGTAGCAGCGTCGTTGCGACGTTGCTACCGGCGGAGAGATGCGAGGGAGAGGGGTAGGGGAATGAGGGAGAAGGGAGGAGGAGGCGGCGGCGGGAGGAGGGAGGGGATAGATGATGAGAGGGTTGGGAGAAATGAATTATTTTAGGGTTTGGATAAATTTAGGGTTATGTAAAATAAAATACCTAATTTTTGAATAAATAATTGTTGTACCTGATTTTTAAAAACCAATTTTTAAACCCTTGATATTTTATAATTTCCCATTTCGCATCTGCCTGTTGTTTATAGTTCATATGGGCTGTAACAGACCCAATAGCCATGGCCCATTAAGACAATTTGTCAAATTTCGAAATAGTTGAAGTGGAAATTACTCATTTCCCTACTTTTGGAGTTCCAAATTCTAAAATCAGATTTCATGTTTTAATTTTCAAAAATCAGATATTTTAAATATAGATACATATTTTTTATATTTAATTTAATATTAATAATAATATTATAAAATTAATTTAATTTACATACCCACCATCACAAACCCTAATCAATTTCATCACAAAAAATCATTTCCATTTTCCTTCCTCCTCTACTCTCTCTCTCTACCCACACTCGCTAGCGATGCCCTCCCTCTTTGTCGGCAGCCCAACCTCGCACCACCTCCATGATTACCCACTATCCTCTATCCCCCACACTCTCTCTCATTATCACCGATTTGCTCACGGCGTGGAGAGAAACCACGAAGAAGCTTTGGAGAGCAGCGGAGGATCTCCGGCTTAGGGTTCCGGTGAAGGCATTGATTGGATTTTTTTTATCGATGTTGCAGAAATATCCTGGACTAATAAAACTCTCTCTTACGATGAAAAGGTCAGGGATATGGAGCTGATGATCAGATCTAGGGCACTTTCTTCATTTATAAAATTAAAATCTGCATCTTCAATTTCATTGGTTGATAAACGGGCACTTTCTTTGAGCTGTGTTTGTAGATCTGGAGCCTACTGTGATTGATGAGGTTCGCACGGGAGCTTATCGCCAACTCTTCCAACCGGAACAGTTCATCAGTAGGAAAGATGATGCTGCCAATAACTTTGCCAGAGGATACTATACCATTGGCAAGGAAATTGTGGATCTGGTTTGTTGGTGGTAAGGTGGTGCTAGTTGTGGTGTTTGAGATGACGAGACTGTCTGGAGATGGTGGTTGTGGTTTTAACGGCGGCAGTTGTGATGTCGATGCGATTGACGGCAGTAGTGGAGTGGTGGTCAGAGTGTTGGTTTCGGTGCTGGTATGGTGTGGTGGTGGTGTCGTCGGCCACCGTGTGAGGGTGGCCGCAAGTGGCGGTGGAGACATTGGAGGGGGCTGGTGGTATGTGACCCATCTGTTGACCCGTGATCAACGTTGTAACCTGAGCTATGTGCTGTGACCTGTGCTGTGACCTATACTGTGACTTGAGTCATGTGCTGTGACCCGAGCCATGTGCAATATATTCTGTCAACCATGCTGTGATCATTTGAAAATAACCCGTGACCTGACTTGTGACTTGTGCCTTATGACTTGTGACCTGGGCTGTGACCATACAACAAGTAATCTGTGACTAAAAATATAATTTGTGACCTTAAAATTCAATAACCTGTGATAAAAAATATAATTTGTGACCAACCATTTTGTTATTTGTGACCTAAAAATTATATAATCTGTCATCGTGAAAAAATTTGTGACCAACTAATTTGGAAGTCTGTGACTGTGTGACCTATAAATTTTGATCTGTGACCAACTAATTTTGAAATATGTGACCAAAGAATTACTTGTGACCTACAAGATTTTTGAACCGTGACCGTAAAATAGTCACCGGAACAGTCGTCGGAATCGGAACGATCACCGAAATTGTCACCGGAATCAGAGTAGTCGCCGGAACGCTCGCCGGAGTAGTCGTCAGACAGTCGTAGGAACGGTCGGAAATTTTCCCTTAGTTGAATGTTAATTAGTGCAATAATTTTGGAAATCTTGGATGAGACTCCCCAATCTTTCAGGTAGTGTAGAAATGGTTTCTCGACTTCTAAAAGTGAAGTTTTGACTCCAATACCTCTTTAACGACGTGGGTTTGGATCCCCATATGACGAAAATCAATGGTGTGGAAGTAAAAATCGCATCGCAACTTTCACATTAAGGCCATGTTTGAGAGCCATTAATTTCTTGTAATGTATTATAGAATAGTAGATTGATGAAAAAATGTGTGGTTAAAAAGTAAAAAAACTTTATTGATTTATGTGTAGAATAATTTATTGTGTGAATGTGTGGTTGAGAATGGTACTGTAGCAAACAATTAAAAATTTTAAAGGATGACAAACATGGGCTAAGATTAGGGAAATACTAAGGGGCTGTTCTCTTTGTGTTTGAGTTTTGTGTTTTGAGTTTTGAATTTATTTTGTGTTTTGTGTTTTGAGTGTCTGTTTTGAAATTTCTGAAAATGCGTTCTTTTTGCCATTTTGAAAAACTGTTTCTGAAAACATAAAAATGGAAAACGCGTTTACTTTGAAATTTTGAGAAATTTTTTTAATAATAATTTATTCAAGAAATCAGATTATTCAATAAATTTTAATAGTTTAATGTTAATATAGTATTAAATAACATATAAATTTTGAAGTTGGTGAATTTTGAAATATTTTTTTTTTTCAAAAATGAAAAACACAACTTAACTTAAATTTGACAATGCCTTATTTTTGTCCTTATACGTAACTTGTGACAAAAATTAACTAGCATCAAGTCACAATCAAATCTAATCACGTTGTAAAAAAATTTAAATTTCAGTTCATGTTGGCATAGTAATAAATATTTTGAAATCAATTTTATCGAGTTCATGTTATTTCTCACAATTCTTGCCAAATACAATTTTTGATCGTATAAACACGATGACTATCGTTAGTGATAATAAATAACATTACTCCTTAATTATATATAAACCACTTACAAGTAAAAAGACAACATAAACACACAGACTTTAGAAAATGCAATGATGCATCAACATCGATATATTGCAACATATCTTTTCAAACCATTGTTCAAGATCTCTCCCAAAGTAAATTAACAAGTAAAGCAGAGTTACACTAGAAATGCCAAAGTTAGGGCCATCCACACTTATTTTTTTTCACTAAGAAACAATCGAGTCAAAATGAATAAAACAATCGAGTTCCTCGATTACAAGCAAGGGAAACATGGATCCCTCATGAAACTTTTCTTGGATCCTCAGAGGTCTCTCTTGAAGCTGCCAATTGAATATCCTCATCAATTTCCCAACCACCCTGATATCCTTTGAGGAGCAAGCATGTCCTCATCTCTCTGACGAGCAGCTGTGTTACCATCCATTTCAATTTTCAAAATCTATTTGAAAATAAAATTCAGCCATCAATATAAAAGATCCGTGGAAGCATAAAACAAGATGTTCAGAGCAATAAGTTCGGAAGTTATATACTTATATTAATTTTCCAATTCCAAAACACACATCAATGGAGCAGCTTAGAGAACAGAAACTGAAGACATACCTCAATTTGAGAGAGATCAGATAAAGGATCATTTAACTGTTTCACAGTTTCCTTGGATCCCTTTAGATCAGTGTGACTAAAGGCATCCACTTTGAACATTAGTGTTACTAAAGGCATCCCTTTAGATAATCTACTGAGGGTTTGAGAAAAAAGGTTATGATGTGACTAAAGACATCCACTTTGAAGATCCTAAACAACACTTGTTATTTGTTTATAAGATCCTTGATTTTTATGCAGGTTGAATTAGTATGGCAATGTGATTCTTAATTGTCAATAGCTATCTTATTTATCTGTAGATACACGGCTAATTTTGTATGATCATTTTTTAAAAAGACTTCTTATGTACCACTGTCAGCTCCCCTAGAAAACCAGAATATGATCGATCTATTTATGTATATTTACAAACATTTAAGGCATATGCAAGTGAATATGAAACCCAATGATGGTTAAAGTGTTTCTTTGGGCCAATCTGCAAATTTAAAAGGAAATGGAGACATGAGAAAGTATTCCAACTTATGTAAAATAGAAAGGCTCTGTTTAGTATCAATTCATTCAGTTTGGTACTTTATCCAGTTGGTCCCATATAAAAAATGAAAAGGTATAAAAGGTCCCGCATGAAAAAAATAAATGTAAGATTAAAGTAAATCAATACGGGGAATATACGGAGTACCGTAGCAGGTAAAATTCAATAAATAATTGAATCCCGTATAAATTCCAAATAAGAAGATAACAAATTGACTTAAAAATTTTGAAACTTAGCCAGGAAGACACAATTGAAGATTCATAGAAATTACATAGTTGATTTCACAATGAGCGCATTTCATATATGGGAAGGTCGAATAAAGTTTTTTGTTGAGGCATTGAGAATAAAGTGTTCACCAAGAAATAACAGAGTAGCTACTAGCACCATTTACTACCTAATAATCATATCCTCTAGGGAGCTGATTCATTCAATTATACAATTCAGTGTAAAATAATCCAGTTTATTGTGTGAAACCTAGTCTTTATATTTACTTCTGGCACATAGAACTCAATTTCCCAATTTGAGGTGAACCATGTGCTAGGTTAGGAATTATAGGAGTGTTTCCTATAACATTCTCCAAAGCAATACAGAGTAAGAGAAACTTCACCTCTACTTCCATACGTTTTCATCATTAATCTTTGACTAATAAAAAATTTCTGAAGCAAGACAAAATCAGAAAGATGGAGAATATGATTTCACATTGAAACAACTACAAATTAGAGCAAAAAAAAAAATGTCTTTATTGCTTTTAACATCCACATTTGGATTCATTTTCTTTAATTAAGTTTGATTTCTTGTTTATTTATCATTTTCTGGGTAAGAAAATGTTCATGTCTATCTTGTTTTAAATACTAGTATATTGATTAGTTGATTCTTCACACATCAATTAGAAACTGCATTGTAAATGAGCAAATTGAAAAGAAAAGAAAAAATAATCCTATATTTGATTATTTGTACAGAATATGATAGGGGATACTTCTGAGATGACAACGATGTTCAATTGGTTCTTGAGCTTTCTAAAGGAAACCCTTTCTTGGGTAAAAAAAAAGGTAAGATTATGAATTCTATGGAAAACATATATTTTTGCTGTAAAATTGTAATGAAGTAGCTATTATCCATTTAAGATTCTGTTTTTTTTTTCCTTCGTTGCATAACCTGATATCGCTTTTTTACTTTTTGTTAGAAAATACTAGAGGTTATGGGTTTTGATCCAGAAGGATCAATGACCATTAGGAGCTCCTTTACTCCTAATCAGTTAACCTCTTTCTTGGATATGATGCTTCAACGAGCAAGAATCATAAACGTAGATGAGGTAATCTCCATTTCTAAATCTGCTAACTCATACCAAATCTATTGCTCTATTGCTATTCTACGCCTTATTATTGTGCCTTAATGTTTCCACCTCCACCACCGGACGGATACCCCCAAACATCAAGAATAGCCAAAATAAAAAATACCCATACATAACCTGCAATTCCACCTCCACCACCAGCTACCCTTTCCCTGCGAATTCAACATGCAATTCCGCCTCAACACCATCTACCCTTCTCCCTGCGAATTGACCGCTCCAACTATTATCCAACCAGCCTCGATTTTTACACTCAACAAATAAAAAAAAAGGCGAAATTAGACCCAACAACTATGACATGGAATAGCAAGAAAATAACCAAAGATTAACACAAGCAAAGAATCAAAACCTTGATTTGAAGATGCGAAATCTTGATTCAAACAGCCCGTCGATAAGCCTTCGATTCGGCTAAACCAGCTCAAAACCTTGATTTGAAGATGCCATAGAGAACCCTTCGATTTGTCTTCACGGTCTGTTTTCGTTTTTTGATTGTGGTTTGTGAGAGGAAATTGATTTACAGAGAAAATGGGGGAAGAGAGAGGGAGAGAGTTGAGAATTGTGTTTCCCGTGTTTTGTGAATTTTCGTTGTTTCCTCGTTAGATTTTCCAAAACGATGTTTTAATCATTTTCTGTTTTCAGTTGCTTTTTTTTTTTCATTTTCAAAAACGCGTTTTCAAAAATAAGATAGAGAACGCGTTTTCGCTGTTTTGAAAAATTAAAAACAGAAAATGGCTTGAAAACGACAAAGAGAACAAGACCTAAGCAATTTGAAGATTTTGCCATCTCTCTTTAATTCACATGAAAGTCATCTACAATTTTAGCATCCACATTGTCATCTCTCTTCATGTGGAGACTTCAGTCATTATTTGGCCCCCATTTTGGAGAATTTATAAATTTTGAAATAGTGATTGATGGGAGAATGTGAGATTGATAAATAATGAAAATTTTTAAATATCTGTGTAATATTATTTTATTTGAAGAATGTATGATTAAAAAAAATTAAAAATTTAATGAGGCCAAACAAAGGGTAGTCTCATATTGTGTTGGATACTTTTATTTTTAATGGTTTCAATTAAAGTACAATTTTTGAGAACCAAATATCAATTATTTCTGAATGAAAACACAAATGACAGCTGAGAAATGTACTAGAATTTCAGGGCATTGGGACACTTCCACGATATTCTCCCATCAACAGTGAAGGAAATTATATAGAAACATTTTTGAAATTCATAGTTTTTTTTTTTTTAAATTTAACAAAAGAACTCGAGGAAAAATATCAAATTTAATAGTTACTCTATCCGTCCCATAAAAATATAATTGCTTTTATTTTTTACTTGTCTCAAATTATAAGTCACTTTACTTATTGATGATATACTTGATTTTTTAAATTTCTAATATAACCCTACTTAATGTGCTTTGTTATCAATAAATATGAAATATTTTTATTTAAATCATTATTTAATGTGTGTATGTATGTATGTGTGTGTGTGTGTGTATATATATATACTAGGTGTAAGCAACGTGCAATGCACGTTTGCTTAGTTTATATTTAATAGTTTTGTTTAAGAATTAATTTGTTATTAATAAAGATGTAATTTTTTTGGTTAATTAAATAATTAATGATGTAATGTTTATATAATTGATAAATAATTAAATAAAGTGTTTCTCGCTGTCATTTCCAATCCAAAATCACAAACAGAAAACTTAAGGTATATTAAGGGGTAAGAAGATGAGTTTACTTAGATTCCATTTGATTTTCATTAATGTAGAATGAGAATGAAAAATATAGCCGTTATTGGACCCCACACAAGAGATAGAAATTCAAAATTGATAGATTGATGTGATGGATAACGGTCATATTTTTCATTTTTATGAGTTTTTAATGAGAAACAAACGGAGGCTTAAACTTTTTGCATGGCTTAAGTCTTTACTCTTTTTTAAATAATAATACAATTCATTTTATCGCTAAAGTATTATATGTATTACGATAATATATGTATATCATATGTTAGACTTAGTATTGGTAAGTGACGGGTAAATTTTCGAGGACGAAAATATTTTAAGGGGGTGAGAATGTAATACCCCAAAAATTTTCATAAAATATAATTCAATTTTTATATACTATATTTTAATATTTTGAAAGTTAGGGACTAAATGATACATTTATCAAATTATATTTTATTTGTGTTAAATATTTAGATATTGATGGAATTATCGTAAATATATGAATATTGGTCCCGTTGGATAAATCGTAATTAGATATATAAATCAGATTCGAGAAAAAGTCGATTCGGATAAGTTAGCTCTAAGATATTTTAGTTTGAAGGAATTATCAAAAGCTCATTTATTATTATTATTATTTAATTATAATTTTGAAAGTAGGGGGTGATGAAAAAAAAATTCCGTTAAAAACAATAAATTCCGTTAGTTTTTCCGTTAAATCAAGAAATTCCGTTAGTTTTTCCGTTAAACCAACAAATTCCGTTAAATAGACACTTTTTATATATAGAAAGATATATTATCTTAATACAAGTAAAAAGTGAAAGCAAAATAAGCGTTTCTTCGTGGGGGATGGAAGGAATAGACACTATATTTCCTCATAAGTAGGGGGAACAGTGGGTCGGGTTGGGCCCAAAATCGACTCGATCCGATATACCCGCTTTTGGGCTCTTTCACAAAACGACCCGACTCGGCTCCTGCCATAAATCAACCCAACCTGGGTTGGGTTGGGTCGGGTCCAACTGGGCTTTTTTTTAAACTTATAAGCACGGACTATTCTATTTCCTACAATACATTTCACAACACAGTACATTGTGATCATTCAATTGTGAGTCACCATCATGTCGCCACCAGAGTCCACCGCCAATCTCTCAACAAACGTTGATCCTCTCAAACTCTCCGCCACCAACAACCATACGCACGATACGACAATTGGTGCCGACGTTTCGTACGTCTGACCTAATGGAAACTAAACATATCTCCGAGTCACACGAACCCCAAACCCAAAACAATCGGCATCGGCATAGTAAAGTCTTCACCGATATGATATCAACATTCGCATCTTGCCTCCGTGTCCTCCGTTCGCACCCAAAACAAACCACTGCTTACTCCCACTCGGAGACTGAGCTCCTCGACTCACCTTCTTACCAGCACCAACGCAAACACAAGTCACCTTCCTGTGGGCTCCCTTATTGAGGATGAGATTGAGGCCAATGTTGTATCCCAAATTGGTGGTGTCGAGCAGGCTAATTACATTATTGTGCGTAACCACATCTTTGCGCGGTGGCGATCTAACGTGTCCATGTGGCTCTCCAAGGACCATGCCCTTGAGTCCATCTGCATCGAGCATAAGAACCTCGTGAATTCCGCCTATAACCTCCACGATGGTTACATAAATTTCAGGGTTATCCCTACAATCGAGGAGGTGATGATGAAGCCATGGTTTTGAAGGCGACGGGCAGGGTTGGGTCGATTTGTTAGGTTGAACCGACCCGACCCACAATTATTTTAAACTTATCTTACATGACCCAGGTTTATCCTTAAGTCGACCCGACTCGACCCATTTCGGGTTGGGTCATGTCGATTTTCAGGTTGTCATTTTTAAGTCCAGTCATACTCCTAAGTTATATCAACATTAGAGATGCAACATGGCGGTGGTGACTCTCTCCTTTATGTCGAAAATTTAAGGAGGAAAGACTAGCATTAAAATATTTTCATTTTTCTATTCATCTTTCCCTGTTTACTTATTTTCATTCTTTTAATTTAATTTTTTTCTTTTTCAAAATATGATTTAAATTTTAAAATAAGAAGATTTGAGTTGAATTCGAGAAAGGATCATGTTTCCAGGGACATGTTGCTATCCCTAAGCAATATTGATTGAGGGACTAATTTATAAGACCATCATTTATTACTCATCAACATCGTTTTAAATATTTTGGATCTACTTTAATTAGTTTGATCATCTCAACTAGGGGTGTCCGTGGGTCGATTCGGTTCGGTTCTGCTCGGTTCCAGAATTTTTGGGTATTTAATAAATGGACCCGTCGGGTCCAAATATAATTATGGAACCGTTCGGGTTCGGTTCGGTTTGGTTCGGTTCCGTACCATAATTAAATTTTTTAACATTTACAGCAACACTACATAAATATAACTAATGACATTTTATTTGTAACTTTTACAAATTAACGTAGCCAAATTCAAAAATATAAAAATAACTAACTGTCGAATAACATTAATTCAATGCATACAAATACCAACTGCTACTGCTTGACTTGCCATGACAAAAAACTCTACAAGAATTGAAAAATCATAATTAACAAACAAATAAACTAAAAAATATTCAACTAATAAGATTTTATAAAAAAATATAGAGTGTGTTTGGTAGAGATTAAAATTAAATTAAAATTGAAAAATTAGCCGTTATTGTTGACTTTTTTATTAGATGCGTGGGATTCAATAACGGCTATATTTTCAATTTTAATTGGATTAAAATATATACCAAACACACTCATAATATATATCTATTACATGTCTTAGTGCTCTCATAGAACTCTGTTTCTTCAATGCAAATTCCATCTTGGAAAACTTTTAAGAGTTTAGAATTTTTTCTTAGCTAGTTTTATGTACAAATTAAGGCTTCAACTGTTTTAGAAGTTAAAAAATTATGAAATGATTTCATTTATTTAATTAATTTGTTAATTTATTTAGAAAAAATAAAATAATTTAATTAATTCAGTAAAAAAATATAAAAAATTATTTAGTTTCGGGTCTCATTCGGTTCTTGGTCTAGACCAGAGACCCGACCCAAACTTTTCGGTTCTCGATTCGGGTACCCGTTCGGGTCTTTAACTTATGATGAACCGCTCGGTTCGGTTCGGGTTCGGTTCTGTCCGGTTCGATTCAGATATTTTGGACACCCCTAATCTCAACCCACAACAGTTAGTTGAACCTAACGTAAGTCAAGCATCATTTCTATGTCTCTTGCAATAATGAAATTGCCATAGATTATGTTACGGTCAAGCAGGGGCGGATCCAGCACCTGGTCAACCCCCGCGGCCGCTCGTGCTTTCGCCGGGAACAATTTATTTTTTTGTTGACAATAAATAAATATTTAGAATATATAGCGAATAATTCGTTTTATTTTCAAACATATCCCATAGTTCATTTGGTTAGAGCTAGCATTTTCAATTTATAGGTTTTGTGTTCGAGTTTCCTTCCAATCATTATGTAATAGTTTTAGTTCTATAATTTTTACCAAAATTAATGGAATAGGGAGAGGTTCGAACCTATGACCTTTCTTAGGATTATTGACAAATTTACTATTATGGCAATTGATGAATTTAATACTAAAATTAAACAAAATAATATATGTTAAATTTTAGTGGTGTTAATGCAATTGTAAAAATTCGAACTCGTTCTTCCTTTGAATTATAACTTGGCTACAATGTCATTTGGTGAATACTGTTAACTCATATAACAAAATTATATATATTTAGTTTGAATAAAATAATTGTTATATTTAAATTTTAGGTTTTGATTCCCGTTTTGACGATCAACGGTCGTCCGTACTGACTTAAAATCTTGGATTTGCCCCTTCAATCAAGTTTCATATCTCGTTGTAGAATAGTATAGTTATAACTTATTTATAAATTGCAAACTACAAAATAAAAAAAAAAAGGATAAACGTTTGTGGAGATGCTTAGCATTTACTGTATATTGTAATTTGATCATCAACCTTTAAAAAAGAGTAATGTCATTTAGTATCATTGGTGTCAAGCAATGGTATAAATAACAACTGCATTATATGAAATCATAGATTCACTTAAAACAATATCACATGATTCATTTAATTGAATATATCAAGTGTCGTCACATAAACTAATGCTCTAACACCACTAGTATTATTCTAAAAAATGAGCATTTACGCCTTCAACATCAATACTTCATACACGGAACAAAGGACCATCTTGGATCTAAGCTGAGAAATTGACGATAATTTTCAAATTTCTGACAATGTGATACGTCGAGAAAGATACAAAGATAGAAACATGTTATTTTTATATTCTTGAGGAAAAAGTGAGCCTTTTTAGATGGAATGCAGCTAATCAAAATGAAACAAATCTCTACAATTGAAACACATGATCATTTGGTTAACGATGGGTCGCAATACCACTGAGCTGCAGAACAATGAGAAACTAGACTCTTAAGAGTTCAATTTCCTCTCTCAATTTATAACCATAGCATTTGAGTTATTGATAGTCAAAAAAATTGTTAAAAAGAAAAGAGAGGCACCAAATTCCAAAAGAAACGAGCACAAATAGAGCCAGCTAAAACGAAAACCAAAAAAAGTTCACCTCATCTTTTTGACAGTGCACCAGCCTGGGCCACCTTCATCCCACTAGTATTCACCACATTTCATACACCATTCTCTCTCCCTTTCTCTCTCTCACACACACACACACACAACACACTCTCCCACTCATCTCATCTTCTATTTACACGTTGCAACAGCTTTTTTAGTTTTTAGTCTATTTTGTGCTCTATTTTTTACCATTTCTTGTTCTCAAAATTGTGTGCAGTCCCTTTTCTCATGGCTAGACGTTTGATTCTGGTGGTTGTGCTCATTTTAACCATGGCTGCTCATTCAAGTAAGCATTTTCAACTACGATTTCTGTCCCCTTTTAAGGCTTAAATCTGTATATAATATAATGGTATATCATATCTGTATCTATGCATTTATGCAAAAAAATAGTGTCATAAAATTTTCTTGTGAATTTACTAACTAATTACTGAAAAATCCCATAATACTACATTGTTTTTTAGAAACAAATTGGGGTACTGCAAATCATTCTGGATTCTTCTACCAATATTCATGTTGCCTGCACGAATGGATTTTTTCATTATCTTCTCTTTTTTCTTTCTTCTTCCCTTTATTTTTTTGTTTGGTAGTTGGATCTCAGATTTTGCCCACGTTTGAGCTACGTTAAAATTTTCATTTTCATTATTTTTCATTCTTTTTCAACAACACATTGTGTGTCAATATATCATTTCAAAATACATCCTTTCAAAATAACGTAGCTCAAACACACCCATATCTTTTTTTACCTAAAAGAAATAAGAAAAAAAGTTGGTTTACTTTCTTTAAGCTTAGCCAGACATGCCATTAATTGATCTTAAGACTTTAAGAGGTTTTGTTTAATTTCTTCTCAATTATTGTGGGATTTTGGTAGGTGCCACATGGTGCATTTGCAAGGAGGGATTGAGTAATCAAGCATTGCAAAAGACACTGGATTATGCATGTGGTGCAGGGGCTGATTGCAATCCCACTCATCAAAATGGACCTTGTTTCAACCCCAACACTCTGAGGGCTCACTGCAATTATGCCGTCAATAGTTATTTTCAAAGGAAAGGCCAAACCCCAACAGCCTGTGATTTTTCAGGCACTGCCTCCACAGTCACATCTGATCCCAGTAAGTGTCAACAAGCTCTAGTGGCATGTACTACAAAATAATATATTAACTTGTACACGTTATAATTTTTATTTTTATTATTATACTAATTTTCAAAGACATAATTTTTAATAAAATAATATTTTTTGTCACATCAATAATTTTTTTTTTCAATTACACAATCTCCATTTATCTAATATTTCATAATATATTTTTTAAAAATAATGTAGCTCAAACACACCTTTTAAAAAAAAGTTAAAATCTTACCGTCAGAGTGGCTAAAATTTTATTACTATTTGGCCCCTGTTTTAGCTGCATTCTATTTAGTTCCTTGTTTGGAATCCACTAAAATAAGATTTTGGGAGGAAAATGTAAAATGTGATAATGATTTCTTTTTGGAGAATGTGTACTTAAAAGATAATAAAAAAAATTTGGTCATATGTGTAACATTTATAATATGAAAAAATGTGATTGAAAATGAGTTTTGAAAAATACATTTAGGAAAAAATGGAGTTCAGACAGGAGTTACATTTTTTTTTTCCAAACTTATTTCCAACTAGGCATTCTTTTAATAAAATAATTTCATGCTTAAATAAAAAAAAAATTCTTACTTTTAGTCATTTAATTGTACGTCTTATTTAACACTATATTAGTGTTGCTTAAATTGACATTTTAACATCAGCAGTGTTAAATAACATTACTCAAATAATAAACTGATGGGTTTGTGTAAGTCATCTTTTGTGTCAACACATTTGATCATGGGAGGTGGACCAAGGGACTAAAAGTAATGAAAGAAATTCAGGTGAATAAAGTGAAACTTTACTATAAGTCATGAGACTAATGAGTTATTTTACGGTGGACGTGATATATATTATTAAATGAAGAATGTATTTTAAATAGGGATAGAATGAAAAATATGTTGTTAAAAAGTAATAAAAAATTATTGATGTGATGAAAAATATATGATTAAAATGAGTTTTAAAATAATGTGTATCAAACCGTGTGCTTAACCTTAGAAGGTATTAACCACTATTCTTGTTTAAACATTTTTTTTTTTTTCTTGGTACTCACTCTCTTTTTACAGGCACAACTGGCTGTTCTTACCCTGCAAGTGCAAGGTAAGATTTATACTAGAGTTACTAGTACATGATTTATTTGTCTATATTTTTTAATCAAGAGAATCCAAGAATTTAATTAATTAAAAAGATTATATTAATTAACACTTTGTTGTTATTTCATCAGAGCCACAAATTAATGTGTTGTTTTTTTGTATGGGTTTAAGAGCCTTTTGTTGTCTCCTGGATATAAAAAACACAACTTTGCTCGATTTCTGTGCAAGATAGTCCCACTCCATTTCAAATTTACACTTTTTTTTTAAATTTTTTTTTTTTTAGAACTCATTGTTTTGCTTCATTTAGCGACTCGAAATTTAATGTTAACAGTAATTAGCTTATTGTACTAGTACCGAGTAGGACTTAAATGGTGGGGCGGCGAAGGTGCTAATTGCTCTCTAGAATGAGGGACTTTGGCCAAAATAAGTATGTATAATTTCAATTATATTTATCATGTTAACACTTTGTTTGGGGATCGAAGCTGTTTTATTATGTAGTCGCGTCAAATATTAGATTCCCTTTCGAAAAAGGTCTTTAATCTTTCATATTTTCTCTAATGGGATGAGCACCCATAAAGCAAACCTGTTCTTGATGTGGAATAATTTTGTCAAGCATTTCATTCTCATCCTTTGATTTACAATAAGATTCCTTTGCCTTCATCATTTTAGTAACATTTTCAGTAATGCATCCGCAATTTTCACTTTCTTTTTGTCACTAATGTTTGCACAGTCGTTCATACTATGTATTAGGCCTATGGGCTCTGCAATTTATTTTCTGCTTAAGAGCGTGTTTGATTTTCATTAATTTTAAAATGTATTTTTCTCTTTTTTTTTTTTTAACAATCACAAATTCTTTAATAAATTTAAATTTTTCCTTGTTTTAACTACAAAACCTTCGTCAAATCACTGTTCAGCAAAACAATGGGCTCAAACAGGTTCCCAAGTTTACCGGAGCAAAAATCCCTACTCTCTTTTCTTTTAGTTTTTTTATATCTACCCTCTTACTTCACATGCTATTCATGATGGTATACTTGACTCCATTACCCATTATTGGCTGTATAATTGCACTAACCATCTTAAAAAGCTAGGGCAATGATTGGCAGTAACAGTGTCCAAAGCTTCCTCTTTGCTCTAATTTACATTATTACTGTTTCAAGATGGTAAATAATTGGGTTTACGTAAAGTGTGCAGTTGATAAAAAGAGAGAAAAATGTATTGGGTACTTGTTTATAGTACCCTCTTTACCCCTTTTGCTGTTCAAAAGAATTTTTGGTCAAAAAGTTGTGGTGGCTATTTCAAGAATCATGACCACTGACAACTGGACCTGTCCCTTTGTCCATATTGAAGGATCCAAATCAATCTTGCAGGCACTAGAATTAATGTGCGCAATTGTGAAAAGTCCATTTCAAGTCCTTGAGTGCCAGTTGCCTTGAGATTTGTTCTTACATTTTTTATAATCCTATGTGCTGTTCTATCATCTCTTCCCTCTCCATGCCAAACATTACAGACCTAGAGGTGTTAATTGCTAAAATGAGTCCGGCTAGAGCTACGGCTGCACCGTGCAACATATGAAAGGAACATCTCTGGGCATGGCTGGTTGTCGGTGAGAGACGAGCTAGTCCATGCCCAGAACTTGTAGGCACACATTTGTCTGTCTCGGCCCCATAAGATTTCACCTCTAACCAGAACCTAGTGCAAATAAAGACTAGTTTTGAGGTTGTTGACAAAATCAATTCTAGAGTTGAATAAAGTGGCATCAACAGATTCAACTTAAAAAATTATTGACAACAAGGCTTATATTCTCAATTTTTTTCTCCCAATCCGAAAAGGCAGTTGATGTCTAGCTTAGTAATTAAACATCCGTGAAGAGGCTAGAAAAGGAAATATGCAAATAATTTATCACCCAGGCCTATGTTGAAATATTATAGATTATAATTTCTTATAATTTGATAATCATTTTGCATAGTTACTGTTCTAGAATTATTCCTCCTATTACTTTCCTATGTCTGGTCTAAAGATCTTTGATGTGTAACCTTCTGTCATTAATTTATTTCAGCGGCACAACCACGCCTGTGTCGACCACCACAACTACACCTTCCACCAGCCTTCCTAGTGGCGTACTAGGTGGCGGTAGCAATGGCTTAGGCCCTTCTAGCGTCAACAATGACATGAGTGATGCAGAGATTCTAGTAAGAAAAAGCAGCCTGTTCCCCTCCATTATCGCCCTGTTTTCGGGAATTGTTATCTGGTGGGCTTAAGAAGAAAGACGAACATGCAAGATCCATATCAGAAAGTGATGATGTGCAGAAATGAACGTGCATGTAATTCTATATGTTAAGACAACCTTAATTTTGTTCTTTTGTGTAGTTATGGGCTTTAAATTTCCTTTTCAGTGTAGTTGCTGTTTGCTAATCCACGTATGCTTTATAATAACTGGAGGTCTCTGTTAATTAATCCTATGGGTTTTTCATTAATTCTTCTCTGGACATCTCCAATGGTGCACTCATTTTATCAATTTGGTGTCATGAATAATGTTACATTTTAAACCAATTTTGATGTAAAACTTTACTCCAATGGTACACCAAATTCTCGTACCGATTTGGTGTAATGAATAGTGTTATATTTTACACCAATGTGGTGTAAAAATCTACTCCAATGGTATGCCAAATCATCATAGCAATTTGGTGTAATGTGTACCACTATTTATTTGGTATAATTTTTGAAGTTTTTTTTATTATTCTCGTTTTGTCCTTCATTTTATATCACAGCAAGTTGTAATTCCTTCTATATCATTTTCCCATCCTTTTAGAACTTTATGATTTAACTTTATTTATATTTATTTTAATTTGATTATTTATTTTTAATTAACATTTATTTGCAAATTCTAATAAAAAAATGATTTTACTACATTTACATTAGGGTTAACATAATGAATTACATGAGATTCTATTATTTGTCAGTTTATAACACAATGAACTATTATATTCAATCTTTTTTGTCCATATCATACTATGTAACTTCCGTACAATTCTAATGTACAAGTAGTAAAATTCAATCAAACAATAAATAATAAGTATTGAATATATTAAATTAAGATTGCTCATTAAAAATTAAATGTTACAAATTTGATAATTAAGAATTAAGAATAAATTAGCACTAGAACAACGTTATTATCTAAATTTTTTTTTGAAAAAATACAACGTTAAACTAAAATAATAATGACTGCTTGCATTATTCTGCACAATATGATAATTGAGGATGAACATAGTGTTAATGCAAGAATTGAGGATTGGATGGAAGCTATTGGTATCCGACCTAATTGGGATAGAAAAAGAATCAAGAGACCCAAGTAAACGAACTTGAAAATTGAATCATGGGAAATTATAAAAAATTAGGCATTTAATTTTTCAAGTGCAAAATTCAGGTGCAAACCTTATTTAAATTAATAATTAAATATTATACCCACCCTACCTAATCCCAAACAAACCCTAAATTATTTTTCCTCTCTCTCTCTCTCTCTCCCTGTTCCGCCGTTGCCAACGAAGTGCTCGTCACGGGAGACAACGCATGATGTGAGTCGAGTAGCGGCCAGCGACATCGTCGCTGCTGTTTCCCCCTCACAGTCGGCGCTGTGAGAGTCGGCAGTGGCTTCACTGTTGTGTTTCCCCCTCACAGCCGACGTTGTTAGAGCCGGTAGAGGCATCGTCGTCACCTGACTCACCTCTGCTACAATAGGTAAGAGCTCCCGCTGCTACAAGGCTCCTATTGATGTGATACCGCTGTTGTGCCGCTTCATCGCAGCTAGGGGTGGGCGTGGGTTGGGTCGGTTTTTCCCCCAACCCATACCGAACCCAACATAGTCGGTTTGACATAAATTCAACCCAACCCAACCCATGTAAAGATTGAAACTCAACCCAACCCAACCCAACCCAACCAAATGTCGGTCGGGTTGGGTTGGGTTGGTCGGGTTAGGTTGGGACGACCCATGAACAAACATTAAAGTCACCAAAGTACTAAATTTAAAGCAACATTAATATATTGCGTTAAAGAGATATGTATTGGAAGATAGATCTCATCCAAAATCACAACCAATGTTGATAATTTGGTGAGACGACGCCCGCCGCGTGAGAGAGATGATGGAAGATATGTTAGTATTTTTTTTTCTCACTTTTTTTTTTTACCGGGTCTCTCACCTTTATTCTATTTTTGTTTGGCAAAGTTTTTTAGTTTTTTAATTAGTGGGTCGGGTTGGGTGGTTTTTGTCGGGTTGGATGGGTTAACCCACAACTCAACCCAACCCGACCAACTCAACCTTGCCACCCAACCCAACCCAAGAAAAAAATGGAAAAAATCGACCCAACCCGGTCGGGTTGGGTTGGGTTGGGTTGGGTTGGGTTGGGCGGGTTGGGCGGGTTTTTGCCCACCCCTAATCGCAGCCTTCAGGTTTGGTGATTTTATGGTGGTTTGGAGATTTAAGATGGTGGCAGATATGGTGGTGCTACAGTGGTTGGTGCAGGTGGTGTTGGATATGGCGGTGGTGGTGAGGCGTTGGTTTTGGTAGTGAGGTGGTAGTGGTGCAAGTTGTTATTAGTGGGTTGCAAAATGGTGGCGACGGTGGCAACTGGTGGTGGCTATGGCAGCGGTGGTTGTGATGATTTTTGTTGGCAGTCTAGTGGTGGTGGTGTTGTGGTGCTGTCATGGCGTCATTTTTTTGCGGCGGCAGCGTGTTTCTTTGGCGTTGGTGGTGACGACAGTTGGGCATGGTGCTGTGTGCAGTGTTGGTGGTGGTGGTGGTGGCCATAGTGGTAGTGACGGTAGTCTGTGACCAAATGTTTTTGTAATTTGTGACCAAATGTTTGGTAATATTTGTGACCAATTACTCAATTGTGATCTAAAAATTTAATAATACGTGATTGGAAAATAATTTGTGACCAACTAATTTTAAAATTTGTGATCTCGAAATAATCTGTGACGTACAAATTTTTTGATCCGTGACCTCGAAATAATCAAATTTGATGATATGTGACTATTAAATAAATCTGTAACTTATAATTATGAATCTGTGATCATTAATCACAAACTGTGACTTTATTATCATTATTTAATAAATATTTTTAATTAATTAAATCCATACTTGATTTTTGAATTTTCAAACTATTTACCTTACTTTTGAATTGAGGTAAAAAAATACACCTTAATTATGAAATTTTCCCTTGAATCATACCTTCGGCTCGGACATTGGCCCACATAATTTTAAGGAACCTCATGATTAAAAAGTTCCTGCTACACCATTCCACCTCACCTTCAATCACTCCTAGTTGGGCACGTGACAGTTATGACATCAATACCTATTTTACAACCAATAACAAGCGAGTAATGATTATCCTGCGTTAGGTCATCATTACTTGATGTCATTGTTGATGACGTTCTTGGTTGACCTCATTGACCAATCAAAGCAATGAAATTCTAAATAAATAGCACGTATTTCTAGGACACACTAGCTAAAATGACACGAGTCGGTCAAATGGTGTGATCTTTCATCCTATAAATAAGGACCAATGGTCCCCTTCAAAGGTAGAGCTAAGACTCCTAGGAATGCCACATTGCATTTCTACTACTACTTTTTATGAAAATTACTATATACTTCGCTCTAATTTCATTAGCAATAAACACTTTTTATCTAAAGTTGATATAAAAGTCACATTTCATTTTTAGCTATCAATGGAAACTTCAACTTCAAAAGTTGATATCGTTGTGGATGAAAATACCCAATTTCAAGAACTCCTTGTTCGACATAGACAAATCAAGGATAAAGATGGATACATTGTACATCGAAATACATTAATTGATCATTTGTAAGATGGAGATACTAATCTCGAGAATTAAATGACAAAAGCAGTTGTTATTTTTATTATATATAATTTTTTTTATGCGTTCAGTGTAATTTTTTAAAATTGTGGTATTCATTTTAATGTGTTTTTTTTTAAAAATTTATTAATAAATGTAATATTTTAGTTCATTAAATATAGTTTTAAATTTAATAATTTTAGTTAATAAAATAACTTGTAATTAAATAATTTTTGAAGTAAACTAATTATGGAAAAATAAATAATAAAGAAATAAATGAAAAAAATATTCATTTAGTTTAAAATTTGGTGTGATCATTAGAGGTCACCACAAAATTGGCGCGAAGATTTCATCAAACTGGTCTAAAAGTTTCACGAAATTGCTGCAAACCATTGGAAATATCCCTCAGGCCCAGCACCCATATAATTCTACAAGCCCTTTTTCCATTTTTTAACACAGACAATTTGATATCATACCAGAAACTGCACAGATTTCATTATATGGATAAATAGATTAAAATCAAAAAGTGATGCTATGTGTACAAGGAGAGTTTGACAGAATTTTTATAGGAGAACACTTCTATTTTTTATTGGTCGTTGGCAAAAAATTAAAATTAAGATTAAAAAAGAGAACCATACAGGTGCTGTCAGCGCACTACACTGCCCGTGAGTTATGTACCTTAAATTTAGCCACGTCACCAATAATCTAAGCGCATAATCCATCTTTAATAATGTGAAATCCCTTGGCATCTCGAGCAACCATTTCCTTGCCAACTATTACACCGAAATTCTTAATTATTTGCAATGTGGATCAAGCTGGAGAATTCATCAAGTCTTCGGCAATAGCTGGTCTCCCACTATGAGCCATAAGAGCATCCTCCTTAGTTTCTTGGTCAATCAAATCTAGGATCTGTTATATAACCAATATCTTTCATCTATTGCTTCATCCCCCCAAGAAATGCGTATATCTTATTATGATGAGGGTGAGGTGAGATTGGTCACCCGTTCTATGCTTGACTGTACTCTCAACATTTAGAGGATTTTGACCACTTATTTCTTTTTCTCCCCTAGCTAGTTTGAGTGTAAAATTACAATCAACAAATTCAACTTAGTTAGTCAAGATTTTCTCCTCCTGAACTCTTTGATTTGGATGCGCAAATAGGAGAAAGAAGGGAAATGACTATTTGAAAGAGAAGTATTTGAATTTGCATGTCTTGGGAAATGACTATTTAAGAGGGAGACAGAGGTGGACACATACATTTTGAGTTAAGGGGGTACAATCAAATCATATACAGATCGAATACTTTGTTCTTAATTTTTGAATGTTTTATACTTGACTCAAGAAAACACAAATTTACATTTAAGAAATATTCTTCCATAAATATTTTGCTCATCATAAGAAAATGCATATTTACATTTCGGCACATTTTATATACACAAATTTATAGGAGATAATGCAAATTTAAGTTTTGATTAGTTGAAGATTTGATTGGGAAGTGAAGATTTATAGTAAATGTTATAATCTGTAGAGAAATTAGACAATTTTTTTAAAATTGGAAATGTTGAGGTTTTGGTAAAAAAAAAAAAAAGCACGAGGAGGAGAGTCGTGAGAGAGTAAGAGAAGAAAAAAGTTCTTATTATTTTTGCCACTGTTTGGTGGGTATTAAAATCAAATTTTTAGTAGATTTTGATAAAAATTGTAGATCTCGTGAAATATTTTATCAAGATTAATTATTAATTTAAATTTAAATTTCAATTGATACTATACAGAACTTTATCAAAAAAAATAAAATCTCAAAAGTTGGGAGGTCACGTAAATCCTCAGGACCCCTTTGTGTTCGTGAGTGGAGGGAGAATGTTGAATTTGCATGCCCTCTTCTTAGGCAGGACCGTTTATATTTTTCTTTAAAGACTTGAAAGCAATTGAGTCATTTTTAGAAAATAACATATGTTGGTTGTTTAATTGTGAGTTTACAACTGATTATGTTATACATTCACATTTTATTCATCTTATGTGTCTTGTGTTTATTGGTTAAAAAATCAAGCATAAAATATCTACCCACGTGTATTTTAATAACGATTTCAGCCGACCTGAAAGAGGAATGATTCACCCCTTCTGCTACGTTTTTAGCTATCTTCTCACGTCTTCCTTTTTGCTTGAATCAACTCCAAGTATGGATTGTCACTTAGAAAATAATATATAAAGAATCTCTCCAAATTTTCTTACCATTCTACGATTATAGATAAATTAATTTTTAGAAAATAAATTCTTTTAATTGTTATTGTTGGAAAAAATATTTAGAAGGGGATTTTCAAAAAATAAAAATAAGATTTGGGGTTTTATCTGAATATAGATTTTAAGCAACTGTCCCTCTTACCTAAAGGTTTATCCATTGGGTTAATTTCACAAATGGTCACTGAAGTTACTTAAAAATTTCAAAACGGTCACTGAAATTTCAAAGTTTCAGAAACGGTCACTGAAATTTGAAACTTCTTTCAAAACGGTCACTGAATTTTCAGATTTTTGGGCCAAGTTTGAGGCAATTTTTCGGCAACTTCCGACCACCAAAACCGTCGATTTCAGATAACGTTGGAAAGCCCACGATGTCCTCTTCAATTACCACAAAAAATCTCCCCAAAACTCCAAGTGATTCGGCCGGAATAAACTCACGAAGTTGGCAACCGAAAATTGTGAAAATCTGTCCAGATTTTCAAATTTTTTGGGCAAGTTTGAGGCAATGTTTCGGCAACTTCCAACCACTAAAATTGCCGATTTAGGATACAGTTAGAAAGCCCACAATGTCCTCTTCAATTACCACAAAAACTCTCCCCAAAACTCCAAGTGATTCGACCGGAATAAACCCACGAAGTCAGCTACCCAAACTGGGCAGATTTTCGAACTTTTTTGCCCAATTTGGGTAGCTGACTTCGTGGGTTTATTCCGGTCGAATCACTTGGAGTTTTGGGGAGATTTTTGGTGGTAATTGAAGAGTACATTGTGGGCTTTCCAATGGTATCCTAAATCGACAATTTTAGTGGTCGAAAGTTGCCGAACAATTGCCTCAAACTTGCCCACAAAATCTGAAAATCCTGGTAGATTTTCACAATTTTCGGTTGCCGACTTCGTGGGTTTATTCCGGCCAAATCACTTGGATTTTTGGGGAGATTTTTGGTGGTAATTGAAGGGGACATCGTGGGCTTTCCAACGGTATCCGAAATCGACGGTTTTGGTGGTCGGAAGTTGCCGAAAAATTGCCTTAAAATTTGCCAAAAAATCTGAAAATTCAATGACCGTTTTGAAAGAAATTTTAAACTTCAGTGACTGTTTCTGAAACATTGAAATTTCAGTGACCGTTTTGAAATTTTCAGGTAACTTCAGTGACCATTTGTGAAATTACCCTTTATCCATTTCTCAAAGTTGAAAGTATTGCATTATGTTTAGGATCCTGCTTGATGTACTCACTGCTTGACTACCCGCTTTATTTACTGCTGACGTGGTTGGGTGACTTGGGTCTTTGAAAATTCAACACAAAAAAAAGGGGAAACCTCAATTAAAAGGAGCCAAACTCCCGTCATTTCTATGAAGGACCTCCGCAGTGAAGAAGCAGGGAAAAATGGAGCAACCCCTAAACTCAGTCGACGTAGCGGCGACTTGGACGACGGCAACCATAGGTCGGCGAACCCGTTATCCCCCCCCCCCCCACACACACACACACAACACGCTGAAGCCGAGATATTCCGTTACAAAATCATCGACGAACCTGTATAGCACAATATCTTGCATAAAGAAAAGTATAAACTACAAAATCATCTATTTTCTCTCCCACCACAAATGGTATCACCAGAATACCAAAAATTGTTTATGGGGACAACTAGGATAAGTCGGAAAGAGTTCTACTGACTACAGATTACAGAAGGGTATGGGTATTATTGTTTATCAAACCATTCTTCAATGTAAACTTGGCTTCTTCCCATGGTCAGCTTCCAGCAAGGTCTTCCGTTGGTACCAATTCATCAGGTGGTTTTCCTTCCTCGCCGAAGTTAACACCTGCTGTTTTCTCCTCTGTAGTAGTAGTTAAAAGTCCTACTTTTGCATCACTTGCCTGTATCTGGTTTGAATCAAGAATTGGCACTGATGATTGCTTCTCATTATCGTCATCAATAAAAAACAGATCATTAGATTTTTCATTTGACCGTAGTTTCTGATCTGCAAATGTTTCATCCAAGAGGGATAGACCAGTAGATTATTTCCCGGTGCAGTGAGGCTCCACATTAATTTATGGTAAAGGGGCAGCTTTGCTGCTTCCAATAGCACAAACATGGGGGCAAACTGGAGAGCTCTTATTGAGACACTTATGGCACTTGAACCCGATGAGCTTTTCAACATTAACAGCTTTGAGATCAAAAGCGTCTCCATGAAACCAATCTGCAAATTGTGAAAAAAATAATTTAATAGTAAACTAGTTATACACAATAAATTTGAATGACTCTTCCCTGGGCCGGTTCCACACCTTCAACGATTTGCAAGCCCAGAGAACAAAAAAAAATCTATGTATTGTCCAAACCCACTTCGTTCGAAATGGATTTCACAGTTATTATAATGTGTGCGAAATGGTGGGTGTGGTGATTTCACAATTGGCGACGAGGCACGGGAAGAAATTAGTGCCCTCGGTGTCTCCCAAACATGAAACGGGAAGTGAATAGGTACTAACTTCAGTAATCAAAGGTTGATTTCACAGAAAAAGGTTCGGCGATTTCCATGCTTGATTTCACAGTTCCAGCAAGATCTCAGGCGACCCGCAATAATTTCGTCTGAGGTATGATTTCACTAGTTTAACTTCGAGCCGCGATTTCCCTGGTCTGATTTCTGTCGGCAATTACCTGGATCGTGAGAGAGGTTCGCGATGGGAGGAGGTGAAATTTGGGATTTGGGGGGTTTATTCAGAGGAAAGCGAGATCTTCAGTTTTGGGGGTAAAGCGAGAGTATCACGTGATTTCACTGTCCCTCAGCGTTTGACTTCTTAAGTGCCATGTCAGCATCAAGTAAACAATTCGGGACAATTATGTAGTACGTATAGCTTTTTCCTTATGTTTATACGCTCCATGTTCGATAATGCCCGAGGAGCATTTCAAGTGTGCGTAACAAGCTAACTTTAGGCTACCAAAGTTGCTTAATAATTTTTATGTGTTCGTACACATAATGTTCTTTGTTGTTGCACAAAACAGCTTTAGAAGTCTCACTACAACAAAAACAGCATACGGTAACTTTCGTTTGAAACAATGGCTTATGGGCATCTTGAATGATTGGAAGATTCATGAACTGAGTAACTTTTAAGAAGATTAAAAAAAACATATTAGTATCCAATACCGATACCACCCAATGCTACCCCCATCGTCCCAACACGAACGCCACCCAACGCTACCACAAACCACCACACCATCATGTCAATCACATCACCACGTCAATCCCATCATAGACCATTGACACCATCATTGTCAATTCCACCGCACAAGAAACAAAATCAAAATTTGACCCATTTCCAATAAAATGCAGCATTAGACCTAATTCCAATAAAATTCTAGTAGGAACAAAACCAATTTTTGACCGACAAACTGGATTAACGACATATAATCAAATAATTCAAGAAAATATGTTCTTGTGGGCAATATTCGGGGTTCCATATAGAATCGGAACATGAACCTCAGATTTGACCTTGACTTTCACATTCAAATAAAATTGAGCATTTGAGGAATTAGAGGCGAGTGTTTGTGGGTTTTCATCAAGGAACTAGGCATTCTCTCGCGGAATGTAACGGAGAGAACGAAGGTGGGTTGGGTTGGTAAAGGATGTGAACAATGAGTTTCTACATAATAGTTTGGAGAAGAAGATGGGTAGGCAAGTACGGGTGGAAGAAGAGAAGATGTATTGGGCTTAGGAGAGAGAAGAGAGTAACAGCTTCGTGGCCTTCACCGACAAGGAGAAGAAGAAGATGCGAGGGTGTGGTTTTGGGTGGGGTGTTCAGGGCATATTTTTTTTTTTTTTTACTTTTAGTTTAATTGTTTTGTTTGTTAATATTTGGGAATGTAAATATACCATTTTGCCATTTTTAATTTGGTCAAAATTAATTAATTTTGGACTTTTCTAGTCCATTTGGAACCCAAGTGCATATTCTTTTAAAGGTTTGGGATTGGAATGACACAAAGTGAAGATTATGATAAAGTCTACAAAAAGTGAAAGGTTAATGACCGTTGCTGCAAGTTTCCCAAAAAATTATTATATTTCATAATTCCGATTTCATAAAATAAAAGGAAACATAGAGTTAGGTGAATTATAATCTTTTTAATAATAAACGAAAATCAATTGTAGTGAGTCTAACATGTCAAGTTAAGAGGATTAGCCTTCTAACAATAAGAAGAAAGGAAGTGGGTATGTGGGTTTCTTTAACTTGTGATTCGGTACGAATTAAGAATGTTTTGTTTTGTTTATCTCTATTCTTAACAAAGGTAAGGATTGCTCCTCTCCTTTACCAAAAGTGCTCGACCACTTCCACAAGTTGTTCTTTTGCTGCGAGTCCTCTCTTTTTGAGTTATAATCACTTCATATTATCCCATAACACATTTATATCGTTGATTTTATATTATTATAAAAAACAACTTCAGACTGAAAATGGTTTCTTGTCATATATTATTGAACAATTACATCATCCTTAAATTATTTTGTCAAAGACACGCGTGGTCAGTCCCAATTGATCTAATCTTTTTCTTTATGTGATATGAAATGGACATTTGAATTTGAGTGTTCATTCTGTCTTCACCCTATATGCCAGGTAATGATCAATTCATAATTTGGGGATCCATTTATTTTTCAAACATCTTTCTTGCTCGAACAAATTTAACATTGTATATTATCTAACACACATTTTGACAATCGAGCTAGAATTATATTATAGTGGAAAGTGGTTTTTTTGGTAAATCTAGAGAATAATTTTGATGCGTGAAAATTGATGATCGAATTGTGTTTGTATGTGACATTGACGCCATTAGTTATAGGAGTTCAAATAGGGATAGATCCAGGATTGGATCCAAAATCGGGCTACAAAATTTCAAACTGGGCTAATACGCAAAAAAAAAAAAAAAAAAAAAAAAAAAAAAAAAAAAAAAAAAAAAAAATTTACACATGAAAAATTGGTGTTAAAAAAAAAAATTACCTTACAAAAAAAAATTAATTTTTTTTTTTTGGGCCTTTGGGCTAGTGAGATGTTTTATATAAACTTATTGTTCGTTTGGAAAGAATTTATAAATAGATTACTTTATAAATAAGTGATGAATAAATTGATAATAAAATAATGGAAGATAGTTGAAGTGACCTTAATCATAAGAAAAGCCTCTGAGATTTATGTCCACTATCAAAAACAGGGAGTTAAAATAAATACGAAAAAATGGATAACTAAAATTATTGTATATACAGAGTAATAAAAGTATGAGCTTGAAAATTGACAATTCAACCTTCTAATGTATCATTCAATTGAATGGCCTACAAGATTTCCACAAGATTTAATCTTCAAGTTTCATTGCTTTCACTTAACAGTACTCTTTATCCTACCTATACTAAAAGATGGAGTTTGCCACGTCATCGTCGTCAATACGACGTCGTTTTCTCCTTGGACAGATGTCGGCTTCTCCCATCGTCAACCATAACAAGTCGTATCACTCACCGCCTCTTCTCCCTTAAACCGCCATCTTCTCCATTTAAAACATCCACGCTAGCAGAAACTACGAAGCTAATTCCATGCCTTCTTCAATACTTTCTGAAATTCAAATAATTATTTCCTCGAAATCAAAATCCTACTTTTCAGCTAAAATCTCAACTTCTTATTATTCTTTACAATTTCAATTTTTATATGCATAGGTGAGATTTATTTATTGACTGTGGATTTATTGAACCGTGTGGAACGGAGCCCGGATGCCTCCGTGTGGAACGGAGGCAGCATCGTGCCTCCGTTCCACACGGAGGTAGCCACCGTGCCTCGTTCCACACGGAGGTAGCCCGTGTCTCCGTGTGGAACGGAGGCACGGTGCGTGCCTCCGTTCCACACGGAGGTAGCCCGTGTCTTCGTGTGGAACGGAGGCACGATGCCTGCCTCCGTTCCACACGGAGGCACCCGTGTGTAATATACTTTGAATTGATATGATAATTAATTGTTCTAACTTCTATTTTCATTTTTCAACTATGGCATAAAATCAGCCAGAATTTAGTTTCATATGTTTATAGTTCTGGTAAGTGGTTGAAAGTTGTATGATACAGTAATTTATATGTTGCAATTGGAATTTAGCATCATCCTCATGATTTCTCAGGTATGCTGCAGATGCATATGCTATATTCTGTACTGGGAAGTGGGATCGTGTGAGACCGTTGGATCATATGCTGACTAAATATTGGGAGTTCCTCTGTAGTAAGCTGACTTAGATTCATAAGAAGTTGAACTACGTTTCTGCAACTTATATATTGATAAGTTAACCCTGTGGTGGCTTTTCATATCTTTTTGTGATCTACTGTGAAGAGTTACTTTGATATTGTATTTAAGAGACATTGGCATTTTGGTTAGTTTTGCTATAAGATACATAATGTAACTAAATTGTCCAGGGTTACCCCATTTGTAGTCTCAGACTCTCAATCAATATAGGTCTTCTATGATTTTGTGGTGAGGATTATTTTTATTTCTTCAGTAAAAGGCATCAGTTTCTTGTTGGTTATGATCCACCTCTCACTGTAACTTGTCAATCATAGTCAAGTGGCAGAGCCAGGAAAGCATATGTGTAATATACTTAGATTAGTAGAGAAGAAAATGAAAATTAAATTAAATTGAACAGAGCATAAATGGAAAGAAATGAATTGCAATATTTTATTATCAAATTGCAACTAAAGAGGATGAGTGATGTTCTCATCCATCAGTCAACCTTCCAGCAACTTGGGAAATCTCAAAAATAGATTTATGTAAATCATATGTACAGGAGCAAGTATATGTGTATATTCAAATGGAGAAAGCAACATTTGTATTTCTAGGTTTATATGTATTGCTTTCAGTTAGCCACAACAAAAAGGAAAGTGGGGAAAGTAAATTATTTACTTTGTTGCTTACAGGCAGTGGCAGTTTGAAATCCCAATGGAAATGAGTAATGATTCAGTTCTTATAAAGAAATCTATTAATTTGCAAGTTATTAATCTTGAGGGTAATTTATTCACGAAATATGCTACTTGTACATAAGTTTATGCACATAATGGTGTCTACACCCTCACAAATAAATTATGTCCGTCTTTATTCACAGGCGATTTCCTATGGGTTTTTGGTATGTTAAAAAAATTGAATTCTCTATCCCTCGGTGGAAATATGTGTTCAAGTTACATTCCTTTATTTATGGTAATTTCACATTGATTTGGAGTCTTAATTTAGAGGTAGTCACTTAATTGGACCATTTCCTGATGAATTGACGCTTGTGAGAAATTTTACTTGATTGAATCTATAATGGAAACAAGACTGGGTATATTATAATGAACATTGGGAATTCCAACTAACATGCAGTTTTGAATTTTAGTAACATTGGTCTGTTGGGTACTATTCCAGCAAACGTTTAGGCTTTATTTCACTAGACAGAAGAGTTGCCATACGATCTTCTGGGTTTGCCGAATCTGCAAATGCTTGCATTGCAAGAAAATATATCTTCAAGTGTAGTTCTTCAACATTTCACTAGCTTGATGGGGTGGTTATAAATTAACATCTTCTGACCTAATTTTTTTTTTTTTTCCCCAAAGTTTCTTTATAGTTTTGTGCTTTATTGATGCAGTTTGAAATGGAATTAATGAAACAAATCTGGTTCCCAAACAATATTAATTCTATGTTACGAAAACGTTTTTACCATATTAGAGCACGTGGTAAAAATATATATTTCTAATTTGTTTTTTAACATGAGGAGTTAAATTTATGTGAATTCATCTACAGAGAATTTTCCCATTCCATCTCATTGCCTCCCTCCTCTTCTTCTATATGCACAAGTGTAAATATTTTGCCTAGAAACATTGTCATCTCATGAAGAGACCTTTCTTCAATGGCTTGTGCGAATTCCTGAACTCTAGACAACTTGTTGTTACAGTTAAAAAGACTCAATATTTGATGCTGATGGTAAAACACCAAATTTACTACACTACAATCAGTTTCTTCGGGTGAGAGACTATATTGTTCTCTCTTCATGGATGATAGAGGAACATCATATTTAGAAGATTTTAATCATTTAGACAGTACACATGATTATTCAGGTAGAGATAGAAATTCTCATAGAAGAAGCAGAACAATGTTTCGCCAGGTTGGAGCTCATTGTTTTTTCATAGGCGAAACTGCTCTATTTTCTTGCTAAAATATATAGAGTGCTTGGTTCTAGGATATCCAATCAAATCAATTTCTTCAGATAGAATGCTAATGTACAGACGAAAAATAGCAGTTGATCTTTGTTGGAATAAATGCTTCCCTCCTCCATAAATCTCATTATGCAACCATATATCATTCAAACTGCAAATACAAAGGTAACAAATTCTTCGTATAACCTTCATTTAAAAAAGAGATAAATTCAGAGTTGATTAATAGCTATCTTTAAAGATGAAAAGCTTCATAATATTGTTGCAACCACTTATTATGTATGCTAACATGTGAAGTATTCATATTATTGTTTACATTCTTCTTTGTGCAGGCAAATCAAGACAATCTGAAATCTTCCAACCCATCCTAAAATTGAAGGTGTCATTCATTTATTGATTTTAGCATTCTATTTTATGTATTCAATCTTCGATTATTCACTGCTCAAGCAAATAGATAAAAAAAAACAAAATATCAAAACACACGGGTAGAAACTGTCAAACATTGGAGAGGTGTCTGTATTTGTATTTGTCCCAAGTTTAATGATTCCTAAAATATTGAATTTCTTTCTGCGCTAAGCAATGACTTGTTTAAAAGTGCAGTGGAATGCAATGCTACTGCCATGAAGGCAGGTAATTCATTTGGTTTATATTTGACATGAATAATTCATTTTATCCATTTTCTCCTCTAAAATTACAGCAGCAGGAATTACGGCGCACGGCGCGCAGGAGATCCCAAAATTCCAGTGGACATAGAATAGAGAAATAGATGTCTCAAACCAAAGACATGCAATGTCTGCTTTTAGTGTTAATTTGACAATAGTCATTTGATGTCATTTCAGCTGTGCTATATTTACTGAATATTTTGCATTGTAAGTATTTATATTTCAAAACTCCTTCCACATATTATTATTTCATGTTTACTTATTATCTTCATTTTATCATATATAAATACTGTATATCATTCCACGCTATCACATACTCAATTAAACTAAAACACGTGCCTTGCACGTGCCTTAACTAGTATTTTATATAAAGCTAAAGCTGCATTATAAAATGTAGACAGTGATGGATAAATTAAGCTCCAATTTGGTCCCCGTTATTTGGTAGAGTAATGCTATTTAACTCTATTAAGGTTGCAATCCCAGTTTAGACAACGCTGATATGACATGAAACGATAAGTAAAATTAAATGATTAATTTAATTTCATCTTTCATTTAGCCTATCATTTAACGCCGCTTAGATTGAGGTTGCATTCTCAGTTGGACTACATAGCATTATTCTATTTGGTATTATAACTTTTGTAATAGTATTTTTTTTTTTTTTGGAGAATTGGCGGTTAAAAAAAAAAGGAAATTTTTTAGTTTCACGTGTAATATTATTTTATTGGAAAATATGTGATTGAAAGAAAAAAAGAAAAGAAAAAAAAATATATATTATAATTTAATGGAGGACAAATTGTTATCTGTCACCACAATATCTTGATTCTCGATTAATCCTTAACCCGATCAACGTGCAATTATAATTGGTGTACAATATTGTTGACAATATTATTGGCAACATGTCACATGGTATGTTGTCATTGGACGGATTAAAATACAATTTACCTTTTCAATCAACATATTTTGTTACGTACAATATTGTCAATAATGTGGTAAAAAAAACATCGCACAAATAAATTTATCTTAACATTTTGTGCGACGAGATTAAATTGACATGAATTCTACATTTTCAGTTGTTTTGCATGTTTCATATATGTACAATAAATTTATAAATCATGAAATCAGACTTCGTAAATCCACTTTTTACTTTCGTTCATCTCTAAAGTTGTCTTGCCTTGGTTGCAACATTGACTAACTTAGAAAACTTTTAGGGTACTCTGTAATACTTTCGACGATCCCTTTTTAGTTTTAAAAAAAAAAAATAAAAAAAATTTGTTGAAAATAAGTTAGATATATTCTATTTATGGTCATCTGATTAAAGCCTTCTAAAATTATGTAATGAATTCATCAAATTATTTCGAAATGATCAAAAAATGATTAAAATATTTGTATTTAAAAAATAATTTTGTAAAAATTTGAGATGCCATTCCAAATAATTAAGTTGACAGAATCGACGTGTTATGGGGAAAATTATTTTATATTGGACACAGGTCACAGGCTGACTTTTCCTATCCTCTCAAGTTCCAATGTGAATAGAATTCCTATTTTGCCCTTTATTTTTTATTATTATACCTCCTCCTTGGTGGAGCTAATTTAACAAATGGTTACTGAAAATCAAGTAAAGTTTCGAATTGGTCATAAAGTATTTTAGTAACCATTTAGTCACTAAAGTTAAATAATATTATGTAATTGATCACTTTTTTAGTTGCATGCACGCGAAATCTACCTTTGACCCAATAAACATTGACTAATCATCCTTACGTTATGTCGTGAAATTATAGATCTTCAAAATCAAAAGCATTCTTATGAGAAAATACACCACGTTTAACTAAAATTTTCAGATCGCTTCCTTTAATTCTAACCCCTATATTTATCATTAATGAGCAAGAAAAAATAGGAGGCTAGCTAGAAGGAAAGATAACTTTGACGGCCTTAGTCTATGTGAAGGTTTAATAGCTACATCGGATATTGTATTAATCCAGCTAATGGAATGACCAATTGTATAAAGTAAGTTAACTTCACTGACTAAGTAGATCACAAAAATACTTCAATAATAAATTTGAATTTTTGCTTGAACTTTAGTGACAGTTAGTTAAATTAATTCTTTTTGTAGGGTTAACCAATTCAAAAGTGACCATTTATATGAAGATTTCTAAAGGTTTTTGGGTGTACAACTTCAAAAACTTGGACCTTGAGAAAAGTTTTGGGCCTTCCAAACATACAAATTTTAGAAAAACCTAATCATCGATTTCGCTTGTCATCTCGAACGGCTTGTGGCTTGATCCATTTTGAGACGTTGGCCTGAGTCCGGGGCACTTCGTGTGGCTTGATGTGCTAGACGGGTTGGCTCGTGTCACAAGCCATTTTCGGCCCATGGCGAGTCGAAAAAAATTAAAAAAATAAAAAGGGCAGCGTGTTGCAGGTAGTTGCCTATTTATAATGACAATTAAAAAATCAGGAGCTAGCTCGACTTGGTCCGTTTAGGCTCAACAAGGCCATAGCAGAAAAGTTCGGATTGAACCTAAATTTTTTGGTCGAGCAAAAGTTGGCTCAACTCAGACAAAAAACAACCCGAACTATTTTTACTCGAGTCGAGCTCGAACCTTAAGTTTCGACTCACGAGCCGACACGACACGACATGACTCATTGACATTCTTACCTAATCATAAATCTAAAACACCAATGAGAGAGGGCTAAGTGTCAATTTGCAAAATTATATTTAGTTTTTAATTATATTTTTTTCAGTTTGGGTTCTACCCAACCCGACTCGGTTTCTCTAAGGGTCCGTTTGATTACAAATGTGGAAAATGAATGGAAAGAAAATATTTTATAGGGATTGGATTGTCTAGAAATTGTTTTACTGGAAATTGTAATTAACTGTGTTTGATTGATATAATTTTTCACCTGGAAAATGTTGAAAATTTGGTGTCCGTTTGACTTCATTTTTATGAAAATTGTCTATTAAAGTGATAATTTTTTCTATCATTTGGTCTAAAATTTGTTTGAATTGGTAAAAATAAAAAAGGAAAAAATTATCATATCGAATATTATTCGTTTGACTTTATTTTGCATGAAAATTGTCAATAAAAGTGATAATTTTTTTTACCATTGTGTCTAGAATTTCTTCCACATGCAAAAAAAAAAAAAAAAAAAAAGCTAGAAAGTCATTTCCAACCAAATTGGTGGGAAAACATTTTTATCAAATTCAAGGAAAGTGTCATCGTGTGATCAAACCAAGAAAGTCAATTCCAAGGAAAAAAAATTGACATCAGACAATGCTAAAGTTGGAAATGGAATTCATTTTCTATTTTTCCTAGAAAATTTATGCATATCAAACAGGCCAGAAATTGAAACAAATCTAACCAATATGTTTTAAAAATCGAACCAATCCAACACAACTTGATTCAATTTAATCGGATGTGAAAGTTAAATCTCATTCGTACCTATGAGAAATTATTACATCAAACACGCTCCTTTATGGACCCACAAATAGCAACATGTAAATGCCCATCCCAAGGCAAGGAATAATGTCGAAGCATCTTGGCAAATTATGATTAATACGAGAACATCGAACCATTTGGATTTCATTTTCGGTTATAACTTTTAAGTGTAGCTAAACTATTGTTAAGGATATGTTTTCGCTTAAAAGTGAACCTGCATTTTGTCAAAGACAAGAAGTAGTAATAAATGATAGAAAATAGAAAAAGGGATTATCAATCCACATACTTTAATCAAATCATTTTCTCATATAAATACTAAATTTATACTCCCTGTTGAAATAAGAGAAAATAACAAAAACACACATAGATCCATGGATGTCTAATTCTTTACCTGAATGGATTATGATCTTCCAATTGATTGGTGATCTTCTCTTCAATCAATTGTTTGAAATCAGAGAAAATAACAAAAACACAAATATACCTAGATCCATGAATGTCTGATTTTTTGTCTGAATGAATTATGATCTTCTAATTGATTGATGATCTTCTCTTCAATTTCACTCTCTGTTGATGGGGATGCAGAGAATCCGAAGGACACTCTCAAATTAGGAACCATGACCCATTAATAATAATAATAACTGAATAGTCATTATCTTTAAGTTGTTTCAAATTGGTCAATCATCAATTTAAATCAACATTTCGATCTCTACACTATATTTTCATGAAACCTAATACACATGAGTCAAAATACAATTTTAACGGATCACTTTAATTGACTAATATTTTTTTAAATAATAACACCACACATTTTAATATATTACGGGTTGCCCCATATATATTAGAATTTTCCAACAATCTCCTAATCTTATAAATGTGTACAACCTTATGAGCTCAAAATTCTGCTATCATTATTATGGGCATTTCCAAACAATCTCATCCATTAGTCATATGATATAGGATCAAAGCAATTTTCGTCAAATTTAACGTGACTAAATCCATCAATGGTCACGTACACACATACAATCAAATGACATAGATCAATCATGAGAGTGTAGAATGAAAATTACATGTTATGTGATCCAAACATGTCTATTTCCAACTGATCCAACCTTATTTCTTAAGTAAGATCAATACTGAACATAATAATAGAGTGAAATGAAATGCATACTTTATTTCTGTACAAAATTATATCCAAATACAAAATTGTATCCAAAACATAAAGCAATAAAAAGTACAAACTCTCACTAAAACATGTTATCCTCATGATATACAACACCCATACAAACAGTGTGCTCATGAAAGATCTTGGGCATCAATCCCTTAATAAATGGATCCACAATCATGGAGTTTGTCCCAATGTGCTCTATATAAATCTGTCCACTATGTACTATTCATTCACAACCAGAAACTTGATGTCAATGTGTTTTGACTTAGATGAGCTCATGTTGTTATTGGAATATAAAGTTGCTGAATTATTGTCATAATATAACTTTAGTAGTCTTTCCACGCCATTCAGAATGCGCAGCCCAATGACAAAATTTCGTAGCCATATTCCATGATTAAATGCCTCATAGCATGTTACAAACTCTGCTGTCATGGTAGAAAAAGTTATGTGTCTGCTTGGCACTTTTTCGGGAAATAGCTCCTCCAACTAACAGATAAATATAGCTTGATGTGGTTCTCCTACTGTCTTGGCATCTAGCAAAATCAGAATCGAAGTACCCTAAGATCTCTAACTGATCCAATATGATATAGGTGAGCATGTAATCATTTGTTCTCTTCAAATACCTCATAACCCTTTTGACTACTTTCCAATGATCCATCACAGGTGTCACGAGCTGCAGCTTTGCTTAAACCCCATGATCCTATTGTAATCGTAGTTTGTCCAACTTCGACCATTCATTGTAAATAATTTATTTAAATAGATAGAAATTAGAAAATTTAGTATGATTCTTTGGCATAAAGACGTATACTCCCGTCAGTTGGATTTTTGTTTCGAAATCTATTATATGAGGTATTAGTCTTTCAAATATTTTCAAGCTTTCTAGTGTTCGCCCCTACACTAGCCATTGTAATTTACTGATTTCATCTATTGTAATGTCTTGCTTTCAAGCAATTAATGATCAAGTTATGTTCAATGTATTTTAATTTCATGTTACAAGATTTCTTTAAATTGTAAACAAATTTCTTTCGTCCTGAAACGACCGAGAGAAGGCGAAAAGTAGTCTAGCGGAGCAGACTACTGCCACACGGTGTCCATTTCTGTGTCAAGAAGAAAGGTAACCCGTGAAATCAGGGTTGTTCAAATATCTGCCTAGCATTCCAATAATGAATGATATATTTGGACGTGTACAAACTTGAGCATACATAAGACTCCAAACAGCTGATGCATAGGGAATTTTCTGCATCTCCTTAATTTCAAGGTCATTTTGCAGGCATTATTTGAGACTAAATTTGTCACCCTTAGCGACAGGGGTATCGCCTGGTTTACAGTCCTGCATGTCAAACCTCTTAAGTACTTTATCGATACAGCTCTTTTGTGAGAATCCAAGAATACCTCGAAAGCGATCCCAGTGTATCTGAATCTCTAATACAAAAGAGACGTCACCAAGATCTTTAATTTCAAAATTCCTTGATAGAAATCTCTTGATTTCGTGCAATATGCCTATATCATTAGTGGAAAGCAGTATATCATCAACATACAAAACCAGGAAAATATGCTTACTCCAACTGAACTTGTGATACACACAATCATTAACAGCATTCATCTCAAAACCAAATGAGATAATTACTTAATGAAATTTGTGGTACCATTGACGAGAAGCTTGCTTGAGCCCATAAATGGATTTCTTTAATTTGCAAAACATATTCTTTGGGTCTCCTGACATAAAGTTTTCTGGTTGCACCATATAGATCGTCTCATTAATGTCACCATTGGGAAACATCGTCTTAACACCCATTTGATGTAGCTCAAGGTCAAAGTGCACAACAAGTGTCATAATTGTCCTGAAAGAGTCTTTCGTTGAAATTGGAGAAAAAGACTCTTTGAAGTCAATGCCTTCCTTTTAGGTAAAACCTTTAGCTAGAAGACGAGTCTTATATCTTTCCACATTACCATTAAAATCCATTTTAATTTTAAATATTCATTTGCAACCAATGAGTTTCGCACCTTCTGGTAACGAGATAAGATCCCAAACTTTATTGTCTTGCATAGACTTATACTTATCATTCATGACATCAATTCACTTTTGAGAATTAGAACCCTACATGGCCTAATGGAAGTTGATTGGATCATCTTCCATCAATCCATTATGTTCTTGAAGAAATATATAAAATCATCCAAAATAGCAGTTTTCGTTTCTCTCGTGGATCTCCTTAAAGGTATTGGTTCTTGAGGTTGTTGAGTTTGTACATTTGGAATAATTACCTCATTTTGGATGGGAGGTTCTTCAACATTGTCTTGTTGAGGTTTTGGATATACTTCTTGATCAATGATATGTATAGGAACTTATACATTGTCAAAAGCAATAGTAGGAATCGAAACCGATCATTCCTCAACTTTTTTCCTCAAAAACAATATCTCTAACCTTATTTCTCCCCCAAACTCATCATTCTCAAAAAATGTTGCAGTTCCCGTTTCAAAAATTGACTAAGTTGTGGGATCATAAAATTTATAGCCCTTTGATCGCTCAGAATAACCCATAAAGTAAATGCTTACTGGTTTGGAGTCCAATTTCTTTTCATGTGGTCTATAAGGCCTAGCCTTAGTTGGACATCCCCAAATATGAAAATGCTTTAGACTAGACTTTCTACCTGTCCAAAGCTCATAAGGTGTTTTGGCAGCAGCCTTAGTTGGTACTCTGTTCAGAATATAAGCTACAGTCTTTAATGTTTCTCCTCAGAGTGATTTTGGTAAGGTAGAATGACTAATCATACTCCTTACCATATCCTTAAGAGTTCTGTTTCTTCTTTCAGCTATACCATTCATGTTAGGTGATCCTGGCATGGTGTATTGTGGGACGATTCTACATTCCTTTAGGTATTTAGCAAATGGTTATGGATATTGTTCACCTGAATTGTCATTTCTGCCGTAGTATTCACCACCACGGTCAGACCTAACGCTTTTTATCTTTTTATTGAGTTAATTCTCAACCTCAGTTTTAAACACTTTGAACATATCCAGTGACTCAGACTTCATGAATAAGATATAGATACCCATAAGTCATAACGTGAGTAATCGTCTATGAATGATATAAAACATTGTTGACCATTTCAAGAAGCCGTAGAGAATGGTCCACAAATATCCGTGTGTATCAATTATAAGACATCCGAAGTTCTGTTGGCACCTAATCTTCTTGTTTTGGTCTGTTTTCCCTTGATACAATCAATACATAATCAAAATATGTGAAGTCAAGGGAATCCAAAATACCATCTAACACAAGTCGTTCAACTCTAGCTTTTGAGATGTGACCTAAACACTTGTGCCATAATTTTGCTGAATTTTCATTATTTAATTTGCGTTTAGTACCACGTGATTCTACATGCTAGTTTTCATTATATGATGCAACAGTATCAAGCAAATTACCATCATTTGACTTCGGTAGCTTAAGCATCCTTGCATAGAAACACTTATGTGAGTAGTAGCACCAGAATCTAACAACCAAGTATTTCTAGGTATTGAACCTAAATTAACCTCAGAACGGACCAAAGTAAAATTTGTACCTTTCTTTGCACGCTAGGCGTGATATTTGGTGCAGTTCTTCTACACATGTCCAGTCTTATTGCAAACGAAACATGTCTCTTTGTCCTCTTACCGTTTCTTTTATGTTGGACCCTTAAAACCAGCTTCATATTCCTTCTTTCTTTTTTTGCCCTTATCTTTAGAAGTGCTTGCCAAATGAACGTCATCAGTTCTATCTTATTTCAACCTTTCTTTCTTTTGCACACAATATGAAATGATTTAGAGATCATTTCTCCTTCTGGCAATTATAACTGACTGAATTGTGCAGGAAGTGATATCAATACCAAATGTACGAACAAATCATCAGACAGCTCGAGCTTTAGTGCCTTAAGTTTAGAACCAATGTGAGACATCTCCATGATATACTCCCTTTATGTTTCCCTTACCTTTATACTTCATTGAAATCAAGCTTTGCAAAAGCGTGCTTGTTTCAGCCTTATCATTTCTCGCAAAACGTTTCTCAATTTCAGCAAGGAAATTATTGGCATTAGTCACTTCTTCAAAAACCACGCCTCTAAAGGCTTCTAGAATGTCGTGCTTAATCATCATTAGACTCATGTGATTTGAGCATTCCCACTTCTCAAAGTTCCTTTTTTCATCAGATGAACTTCCTTCCGTACGAGGAGTGAGTTGCTCAATTCGGAGCGCAAGATCTAGATCCATACAACCAAGAACAATTAAAACGCTCTCTTTCGAATCCTTGAAATTTGTCCCATTGAGCATGGGAAGAAAATTAACATTTGCAGATATGATAGTAGCATATGAACTAGCTGTATAGAGAAAAGGAAAAATTATGCTCATATTAATGTTAACACATTCAATAATTAATAAATTTAAATAATGGTAAGTCCCATCTTAAGATACATAGCACATCATTAATATCAAGTATTTGAACAGTAATATTAATTGTAAGTGGTACTCTTGGTGTAGTGATTAAACATTGACAATAACTCATGTCAAATAATAAATCCATCTTTGGATTGATTTATTATTCACATGAAAATCTTATAATTGTCTCACGTTTACCATCACAAGTGTGCATGCAACTCGACCAAATATTAATATTCCTTTGGGCCGGCTAATAGCTGCATGAACAAGCATACATACAAATTCATTCTAATATTTTAAGTTAATTAATTTCCACAAGGGAGGTTGCTTTGACAACATTTTGCTTCAATTAATTAACTTTCGAATATTAAAATCTCAAATGAGTCCTTTATATCAAAATTTGATAAGCAGAATACTTAATTTTATTTACCTTGAAACTTTAAGGGCCTGATTTATAAAATTTAACTCTAATTTTAAATTGCAAGCAGATGCTTAAAATAATCTAATTTGCAGCCCAAGCCCTTGCTCCCTCAAATTCCATAACTGAAAACCTAAAATTAATGCCTCTTCTCCTCCCTCCGCCGGGGGCCGTCGCACTCAGGCGATGCCCCGCCTCTTCAGCAGCGTCTGGCGCTGCTATAACAGCAGCGCTGTGTGCTACTGTAACACCTTTAAAAAAATTTTAAAACTGAAATTTAGATTTTAACATATCCGTAAATCCTTTATTTTTAAAATCCGAATTTTTGAACAAAATACATATAATAACATGCTTGAATCCATAATAACATGCTTGATTTCATAAAATAACATAAATATCAAATAACCCAAAAAATTCATAATTTTAAAAACTTTAATTTCTCAAAAATGAACTATAGAGTGGCTCTGATACCTCTCGATAGAAAATAGAAAATGGATTATCAATCAATATGTTTTAATCAAATCATTTTCTCATATAAACCATAAATTCATACTCCATGTTGAAATAAGAGAATAACATAAACACAAACATACCTAGATTCATGGATGTTTGATGGATTATGATCTTCCAATTGATTTGTGATATTCTCTTCAATTTCACTCTCTATTGATGGGGATGTAGAGAATCTAAAGAACACTCTCAAATTGGGAATCATGACCCCTTAATAATAATAATAATAACTGAATAGTCATTAAGTAGTCATTATCTTTAAGTTGTGGTTGTGTCAAATTGACCCCTCATCAATTTAAATCAACATTTCGCTCTCTACACTATATTTCCATGAAATCTAATACTCATTAGTCAAAATACAGCTTTAACGGATCGCTTTTATTAACTAATTTTTTTTAAAATAATAGCACCACACATTTTAATATATTACGTGTGACCCCATATATGTTAGAATTTTCCAACAATGAATTCAAGTCTAATGTTGATTCAATGTGAATTGGGTACTTATATTCGGAAATATTTATTCTTAACTAAATTGAAGAATAGTAGATCGCAAGGATTTCTTTGATTTTAACTAAAAACTACTAAAAGCAATTAAATTATATAACTAAGTAGACTTAAAAGAGTCTTTTAATATGAAAAAGTACTAGGACTTGAACTCAAACTATTTTTCTACTTTAATTCATATAACCAAGAAATTGATAATATTTTCTTACTTTGATGATTATGTCCCTAAATTATTCGACAATCTTTCTCGATTATAGTTGAATAAATTATTAAGTATAAATTCTCAATGTCTCTATGAGAAAATAAAGAATTTAGAACAACCAAGTGTAATTAATGATAGCAAGAACATATCGATATATATTTAGCCCTTTTGAGAATCTATTATTTTATTTCTAGATAAAACATGCATTTCACCTTTCGTTCTCAACACGACTCTTAATTCAATCCTAATATTGACTAGATGAAAGAAAAGCATACAAATCAATAGCAAATAATAAAGAACGGACGACATTTAAAATCTGAATTATAGAAATAAGTTTCAAAACAACATTTACATTGTCGTCCTAACTGTAGATATCTAGCCACTCCCCCTCATGTTCAAATTGTAAACACACAAAATGATATGAATACATTTCTGGGGTTCCTATAGAGAGAGAAAAAGATAATGAAAATGAATCCCTCGCTTGCGACTGAAAGTTTCAAGTTTGCTCTTTTTCTTCCTTCTTCTTCAAGAATTCCACTTGCAAAGTATTCTCACGTTTTATATGTTGATGTTTAGGAGCCAAGTATTTATATAAAGGAGGGATTAACCTTGTGTACAACAAGTCATATGCCATTAAGTTGACCTACAAGTACGTGAAGTCAAAAAAAAAATCGAGTCAGGGTTCAGGTGTCTCACTCGAGCTAACATAACTTCAATATTTTCTGTTCTTTTGGCTTCGCTTGTGCTGAACTTTAGCTTGCTCGAGTGACATGCTTTGTTAGCTTGGTAGTCTGGATTGATAAGCACATAACTTTCGATAGAAAATTCTAAACGAGGATTTTTAAAAAGCGTTAGACTTTCGACCCAGTAAGATTCCAAATGATATATTATGCTTTTGTAAAAATCTCAAACTTGGCCTTTTAATTTATCCATGTATTCCATGCGTTGGTTCCTCATTTCGCCTATTTCTTTGTGCTTTTCATTTCAAAGCACTAATTTTCGGCCTCTTTTCATCTTCTTTCCACTTCAAACCTCTGGCGCTCAAATTTTTACTTCATACATTCCTCTTGTATCATAATTTTCTCAGGTTTCTTTTCTCAATCTCCAATGTACCTCAAGCTCAAGGTTTCGTCTAAAATAAACAAATACAAAACACAAATCAAAAGAAATTGACCTCGAACTACTAATAAAAGTCTCGTTAATGGCCTAAATAAGTGTAGATTTTACACTTATCAATTTGAGTGGAAGACCTAATAGAGAAAGTGCACCATGTCAATTTACAGCAATTCGGATGGTTCCCAACTTTGAAAATTGATAGTACAATTATAATAAAAGATTGAACTTGAGTTGTTTCTTTTAAAGATCAAGGACTAACTTGCTATTTGAACAAAATATTATAATCTAATATTTTAATATTTCCTAAGTTTTATTATCCCACTTTCTTTACACTTTAGGGCCAATTTTGTAAAACAATTTGACCATTTAAAAATTCCAGCGCATGCCATTTTGTATGTCTGTTCTGTTGGCATAGATTCTCTCACATTTGATTTCACTCTTCAGTTATAGTCCTCACCGCTACAGAAAACATGGCAATGACAGTATATAAGTAATTTACTACAAACCTCCCAACTTTTCCTCTGAGGAATATCTCCCAAATTTTAAGAAAAAGTTAAAGACCCCAATAATATTAAATCTTCAAGCACTCTGAATTCACATTTTCTAGGATTCTACAACCAAAAAACAACCTTATTCCCCACTTTGTAATTGCTTATTTCCTTTCTTCTTTTCACTTCTTTTATTCAGTTTTGCTAGCTTCTGTTGGTGCTATGAATCTTGAACCAGCTTTCTGGGCAGCCCTCTTCTGCTATTTGTCATTTTTTTTGTACTTTTCTTCATCTTTTGTCAATGGTATGGATCTTGAATCAGCTTTTTGAACAACCTCACACTACGAATTGTTTCCATCTGTAGCTTATTTTTTGTGGGTCTTCTCTTCATGAAATTAAGTCCATCGAATGCTGCAAGTAGTTTCATATTTTTGAGGAATTCAAGAAATATGTCATTTTCACCAAGTTTTGTGCTTTGATATTTTCTTGATGAAGTGGATCTTGGATCTTGAATCAGCTGTTTGAACAACCTTGGACTACATTTTGTTTTCATCTTTAGTTTATTTTACGTGGGTTCTTCAGAATTTTCTGTTTTTAGTGAAGTTATGTGCTCTTCTTCATGAAATTATAAGTCCATGGAATGCTCAGGATTCTATACATTTCTCTGTTTTTCGTTGAGTTTCTTGATTTTGGGAACTTGTCAACTACAATCCTCCCAAACCCAAGTACTTTTGCAGCTAAGGAAGCAATTGGAGTACCCAAAACAGTTAGATTTATGGCTTAATACTAGCACGGATTTCTGTTATTTGTCAACTACACAGGTGAACATAACTTGTGAAGACAATTTGGTTACTGGGATCATAATCTTTGGCGATAAACGGAAAAGGGTTAGTAATTTTGATGTATTTCGAGTGTCGAATCAAACTTTGTCACAAAATTTCCCCACGGATTCTCTTGTAGCCACCTTGTCTAGGCTAAATGGATTGAAGTCTCTTAGTTTGGTATCTTTAGGCATTTGGGGTCCAATTCCCGATCAAATTCATAGATTGCAATCCCTTGAATACTTGGATTTGAGTTGGAATTTTCTGTATGGTTCTATTCCTCCAAAACTTTCGAGAATTGGTAACCTTCAGATTCTTAAATTGGATGGGAATTTCTTGAATGGTACCTTTCCAGATTGGTTCGATTCGTTTTCGAATTTCACTAGTTTTAGTATGAGCAACAATCTTTTGAGTGGCTCATTGCCGTCTTCAATACGAAGGATTACCACTTTAACAGCTCTTGTTTTGTCAAACAATGCGATTTCTGGGAAGTTGCCAGATCTTAGTAGCTTATCTAGCCTACAATGGCTCGACTTAAGCGGAAACATGTTCGAATCAGAACTTCCCAATATGCCGAAAGGACTGAAAGCAGTTCTGCTAAACAACAACAACTTTTCTGGGAGGATTCCTCAGCAATATGGTCAATTGCATCTGCTTCAGCAAATTGACCTTTCTTTCAATGCCCTTAAGGGGACACCTCCTGCAGGACTTTTTTCATTGCCTGGTGTTGTTTCCTTAAACTTGGCATCGAATATGTTGAGTGGATCGCTTCCAATGCGCATGAGTTGTGGCAGAAAGCTTGGATCAGTCGATATCTCTAACAATAAATTGAAAGGTCTGCTGCCTTTCTGTTTGAGCTCTGCGATAAAAACTAGAGGTGTGAAATATGGAGGGAATTGCTTGTCGATTGATCTAAGCCATCAGCATCCAGAAACTTATTGTTTAGAACACCACAAAGAGAAGAAAAAATCTGAAGAGAAGAATTTGGGGATATTAATTGGTGTCATTGGTGGAATTATTGTTATTATGGGGCTTCTGGCCTATGGATTTCTTGTTTTGTGTCGACAATATTGTCCTCGAGGAAAATCGGAGCAACATTTATTGCAAAAGACAGTGCAAGATAACTCTGTCACGGGCTTCACTTCCGAGCTTTTAATGAATGCTAGTATGTTATCAAATGACTTCTTGACAACAGCATTTTGTTGTACTTGACAAGCCTATTTAAGCTTCATTTTTCTTTTTTATTAGGGTTTATTTCTGATGAAGCAAAGTTAGGCTCACAAGGGACACGTGCGCATCGCCTGTTTTCATTGGATGAGCTAAAGGCTGCCACAAACAATTTTGACAAGTCCAATTTGATGGGTGAAGGTTTGACTGGGAAGGTATAAACTTCTCTTGCTGCTAATTTCATAGTTACGATTTAGTGACTTATTTAGAAAGGTGGAATGCTTGGTTCTGGACAGTTTTAAGGAACAAAAAGACGCTAAAATCTTGTATATTATACTACCAAGTTCTGAAGAATGAAAGAAGCATTTAGTCTATGAAATGTATGCAAAGTTAATTTCCAGCAAAATTTCAGATTTATTCAGCTAATTCATTTTAGACGATGACTATATGGCTGGATCCTTATTCCCAGACAGAATGCTATCTTCGATGTTATATATACACTGGCCTTTGGACTTATGTATCTCATGGCTTCCTTACCAGATGTACAAAGGAACACTTGGAAATGGGACTCCAGTATCTATTCGGTGCCTGACTGTATCAAAAAGATATACAATTCGAAATCTCAAACTAAGACTCGATTTACTGGCTAAGCTACGACATCCTCATTTAGTTTGCCTCTTGGGGCACTGCATTGTGAATGAAGGAAAGGTTGAATCTGATGTAAACAATGTCTACCTCATATATGAATATGTACCAAATGGGAATTACCAAGCTCGTCTTTCGGGTGAGGATAGCATTTATAAAAGAAGTTAGTTTTGGATATTATGTAAACAACTATCCTTGTAATTTTTTGAAGCTTTTAACTGGAAAAAATAACGGAAAATATTAATATTATATGATTATCAACTGAAATCTTGTCTTATTACGTATGCAGAAACTAATCCCGAGAATGTACTCAAATGGTCCGACAGATTGGCTATTCTGATTGGTGTTGCCAAGGCTGTGCATTTTCTTCACACTGGAATTATTCCAGGTTTCTTTAATAATCAATTGAAGGCGAACAATATATTGCTGAATGAGCATCAGATGGGAAAGCTGAGTGATTATGGGTTGTCAATTATAATCCAAGAGATTGACGAGCACAAGGTATGTATTTAAAGTCAACACTTGTTCCGTAAGGTAGATTAGACACTATTAGAAATGAAAAGAAAAGAAAAAATAATCTTGTGCATTGTCTGCAGTTTAATATTGTAGGCGACTAACTATTATTTCTGGTTTTCTTGGTTGTTAGGCGGAAGGAGGCCTTAATTCATGGTACGAGTTCTCTCAGATCAATTAGTCATTGCAACAAGAGTAGATTAGTTTCCTCAGTTAATAGAATCACACACATATGATATTGACAGTGTTGATTAACTGTTAAATTTTTCTGTTCTGTTGAAGTGTTCACAGGCAAATAAAGAGCGCGGAGGATGATGTTTATAGCTTTGGATTGATATTACTCCGGTCGCTTATTGGTCCTTCATTCTCAGCGAGAAATGAGACTTTTTTGCTCAATGAGATGGTACTTAAAACTGATTTAGTGTATAGCATACGTGTAAACTGTGTAGAACATATTTAAAAGCTAACATTAGGAACAGATAATTTATACAATGGTCAGCGAGTGTTCATAGCTGAGAATCTGTTTCTACGAGCATGTTTGGCTAAACTTAAAGTCACATTTAAGTAACTTCTTTTGCCAAACGTGGTCTTGGCCTTGTGAAGTTCGTTCTCCTTTTCCTCGTCCTTGCGTTGTTTTCAGCTCTAATTCCCTTCAAGTTACACACCCGAATACTCAATTTATGTTCACTAGCTTGTCCCGCCAATCTGCATTTCCCTAATTGGATCTAAATATTAATTTCGACATTTTGCAGGTTTCGTTGGTTACTCCCGATGGCCAGAGGCGAATAGTCGACCCAACTGTACTCGCGTCTTGCTCACAAGAATCTCTATTGATTATCATATCCATAGCAAACAAATGCATGTCTCCTGAATTCCCAACTCGTCCGTCTTTCGAGGATGTTCTTTGGAACTTGCAATATGCAGCTCAAGTTCAAGCAAGTGCAGATGGAGAACAAAGATTTTGAATGCTTGTAATTCTTTGTTTAAATTTTTTTGTTTCTTGTTTGGTGCATGAAATATCAGTTGATTATTTGTAAGTCTTCTCAGTTTTTTACTTTTTTATTAGTACATAATGGCTTCAAGGCCTTTGTTAAACATGTAAATGTTTAATGCCATTTTACCTGTTTTCGTCTCAATAAATCCAATTTGTTGTAGTTTTAAGATTCATAGACCAACTTCAAATCAATCTTTCACTATAATTAAAATGGGTTGGCAACAAAATGAAACCAGAACTATTTAGTAATAGTTGGTGGTCGAAGTGCTTTTAATACATATTATGTTTGGTGCACCTAAGACAAAATCAAGTGGTACAATAGGTAAAATTTTACATTTTTTAAATATTTGTCTTATATTGTACTCTTCACTATGTACCATATTCTCCAAATTTATGAATTGATCTTATTTGAACTCGGCATTTCTTGCAAAAGTTCATGAATGGGTTTATGAGGTCTTCGAGATGTAAGGAAGGATTAATGATTTTCGTTAATTGGGGTTTAAACTTAAGAAAGTCGATGTAGTCTTATTAAATCTTTTACTCTTGTCTCACAAATATTAGCATAAGTAAGAAATACACATTTTTTTTGTGTTTAACCCTCTTTCAATTATTATATTTGTTGACCTCAATTTTGATCTCGATTTTTGTACAGACATGTGGTCAACAGAACTCCGACCACCTCTTCTCTACATAAACATCTTCTGCGCACTTGAACACCCCGTTAGAAGCAAATGCCACCGATTGAGAAAAAATGTCTAATGATTGTTTGTACTCCGACAGTCAAATCAATAACTGAACGAAAGAGAAATGAGAGCAAAGGACGGGAGATGAGGTTTGAGTAGGGTTAAGTTAATTACCTTGGTTGTGAAGTGATATCTCACACACACACACACACACACAATCAATGTCGAGTTGGCTAATGTGAAACTCTTTTGTCGCGCACATGCCACGTAATTTATAAATATAATAATATCCATTAGTAAACAATCATGAAACCTAGTTGAATTATTATTTTTTGGAAAGGAAAGCAGTAAAACGATATATCATTTTCGTTGAAGGAAAGTACTCCAACCAAGGAGATTAAGCCCATGTTGATAACCTTTAATTTATTTATCATACTTATTTCCAATCACGCATTCACATAATAAAATATTATGCACGTAAATCCAAAATCTTTTCCTACTTTTTAACTACACATTTTTCAAAAATTACTATTCAAATCTACGTTCTTAAAATATTAAGGCCATCAAACAAGGGTTCAGTTAGCTATTTTTCCTGAGAGCTGGGAGGTTGGTTTTTAACTTTTTTCATTTTGTCTAAACTATAGTTGATAAGACCCAACTTTAAAATGTGATTCTAATATCATCTCACATATTGATAGAATGTTCAAACATTTAGTTTCTTTTTTCGAGATCCAGCTCAATTCTAGTACATGGTTGTAATTCAAGAGTTGAGACTGATGGATTTTCAATTTTTGGAGAGAAATTTGGAGGACGTTGCCCGATAGGAATTGAAGGTTGATATTTGATGAATCCATCATGAAGTGTAATTTCACTAGATTGACATGTCATTCTCGAGAATGAAAACAAGGATTTTCATCTCTTGACATAATGTTGACCTTCCATTAGTATATTCCAAAATATATAAATAAAAGAGAGATTTTCATAAATGTCACTAAATTTGAAAATCTACAAAAAATTTGGATGTGCACTAAATTTGTTCAAAATGTCACTTTTTGTTGTAAAATGTCCAGATTATCATTGATGTCACATTTGTAAGAGCAATTAATGCTTGATTGGAATGTCATTAATGGTTTAATGTGATAATTAAATTTTTATTATTTTATTCATTGTATATATGTATATTATATTGAATAAAATATATTTTCTTCCAAAAAAGAAATAAAAGAAATTCAAAACCTAACATAAACAAACCCTAATTCCTAAATCCTCATCCATTAACGCATATTTTCTTCCAAAAACTTCATCTTCTTCGTTCATCCTTTCATCAAGAATACATTAGTATTTAATTGATCATCCATTTTGAGAGGTTAGCTATTAGAAATTGTTTATATTTCCATCTCTTAGCTCATTATTTCGTAAATGTTAAATACAACATGGTGATAATAAATTCCAATTTTTGAAACTATTACTCATTGATTTCTTTGATTTTTGGAAAAAATAATTTGACGGTAAAGATATTTAATTCATTAAATGTGATCGATTCCATATTTAATGAAGCATTGACTTTTTTTTTCAAAATACTTTGTCATATTGAATGAGAATTGATTATCACCATTAATGTTTTACAATAATGTCCTCCTAAAAATTTCTGAAATAATTGTTTTGAAACCAACCCGACAGTTCGTACTGAAATTGTTGAATATATTGTTTCAAACCGTCGGGTCCGACAGTTAAAGTATCAAATTCGACAATTTACGAACTGTCGGGATACACAATTCAACTGTCGATTTCGACACTTGAGAATTGTTGAAAACCTTGATTAGCTATTTTTCACATTTGATAGTATTCGATGTTGATATATTGATTGTACCGACTTCGTACAGTTGCAATCCCAACATTTCATGTATTAGTGATGATTTAAGATTTATCGTCTCTTACGAGGGAAATTTCGCAAATGTGGACGACGAATGGAAGTGGAGAGGAGACAAAACCACTTCCATATTAGTGCCGACAAATATTACGATAGCCGGACTTGCTTTACGGTTGAAGGAAAAACTTGGTATTGTTCATCACAGCAGTGAAATTGAATTGAAGTTCAGAGTCCTCAACTTAAATTTAGCTCCGGCTGAAATACGCGAAGACGAAGATCTCAGTTGGTACATATCGGTTCATAAGGAAACTACAATATGCGTTACTATTTTAGAAGTCGAGCCCCCAAGTCTTGGCATGGCAACGGATACAAATTTCGTTTGTTTTTCGTATGGGATGTTCATCAAAACGTACATAATGAGAACATAAGTCATCAGCATAATATCTCAACAGAAATTGCACCCGAAGAGCTGTTTTCTACTATTAGGGTTGTACCCTTAGATGAGAACTTGGACGACCCTTTAAATGGTAACGATGTCACTAATATTGCTAAACGGATTACACCTATGAATACATTAGACTTTGCCGAACGGGAAATATTCGTCAGTAAGAAGGAGTTGTACTTGAAGATTCGTGTACTCACATTGCAAGAGAAGTTCGAATTTCGTGTGAGCAGGTCAAGCATGAAGATGTTAACCGTGAAATGTGCCAACAGTAATTGCAAGTGGATGCTACATGCCTCGACTGTGAAGAAGTCTGCACTCTTTGTGATCCGTAAATTCAACAATCAGCATACATGGTCCATAGACGTGCGTCGTAATGCACATCGTCATGCCACTAGTTCTGTAATTGTCGAACTCATATTGGGGAAACTAGACATGTTAAATAACAAGTACAATTCTGCTGCTATTTCACGTGACATAGAACATGAGTTCGGAGTAAAAATTAGTTACAGCAAAGCACGTAGGGGAAATGTGGTTGTTTTACTCAAGCTGTATGGTGAACCGGTGGATAGTTTTCATAAACTTACTTCATACTGTCACATCCTAGGAGAACATAACTCCGGAACTGTAACCCACATCCAAGTCGATGGCCATAATAGGTTTACTTATTTCTTTCTAGCATTTGGTACAAGCATCGGTGGTTACTTGCAGTTCTTGAGGCCCGTAATTTGTGTAGACGATATTCACTTGAAAGATCAATACAAAGGTACACTTCTACTGGGAACTGCCCAAGATTCAAATAAACAGATCTACCCCTTAGCATGGGGGATCGTAGATGCCGAAACAAAAAAATTGTGGTCGTGGTTTCTGTCCAACTTGAGAGATCTTATAAGGAATTTAGATGAACTTGTATTTGTGTCATACAAGAAAACAAGTATAGAAAAAGCCATTTCTCAACTATTTCCGGAATCTCACCATGGTTGTTGTATGTGACAAATAAAAAAAAACTTAATACAGAGGTACAATAATGCTAGTTCAGTTTTCCTATTCAAACGTGCGGCAACAACGTATCGGGTGGAAGAGTTCAAACGACTAATGGGACAGATTCGTACGGTAAGTGGGAGATCGTACGAGTACTTGGAGCGAGCAGGTTTTCCTTTTTGGTCCCGAGCACTATTCGTTGGGCACCGGTATAATATTATGACAAACCACAATGCGAAATCCCTGAACGCAATGTTGAGACATACCCATTCGTTACCGATCACAAGCTTGGTAGAACACATTCGGAGCAAAATGTAGAAGTGGTTTTACGAACGTCGAACTACTTCAACCTCATACAGTATCGTGTTGTCATCAAACAAGGAGAGCGAGTTACAAGCAATGTCCGACTCTGGTTCTCGACTTCGAGTTCATGCCTTGACAACAAACTTAACACGGGTCAGAATATCCAACGATACGGACGTGGTAGACTTTTCTGACTACACATGCACTTGTCTTGAATTCCAACTAAATCGTATGCCATGTGTTCATGCAACCCGTGCAGCTTGCCTTAGAGGTACGTCATTGTACGATTTATGTTCTCCTTACTACACAACGGACTACTGGAGGGGTACTTACAGTGAAGCTATATATCCTATCACGATGGAAGAGAACTGGGTTGTTCCGAACGACATTACAACTACTCATATTTTGTCACCATTGGTACATCTGGTACATCGTCCTCTAGACACGAGTTCCCCACTTCCAGGCCATGACTACGGCGCTGCACTCGGTTTACCAGATTTGGTCATAACCGAACCACATGCTCGAACACCATCGTAACGCAACCTAGTTAAAAATACCATATATAATAACGTTGTTTTGTCTGTTCATGTACTGCCCACCTACCATATGTAATTACGTTGTTTTGTCTGTTAATGTACTAGTCACCTAGCATATGTAATTACTTTGTTTTGTATGTTAATATACTGGCCACCTACCATATGTAATTACGTTGTTTTGTCTGTTAATGTACTGGCTACCTACCATATGTAGTTACATTGTTTTGTCTTTTAATGTACTGGGAAATTAACATATGTAATGATGTTTTTCTGTGTGTGATCATCTGTGTCCTCATTTCGAATTATGCTTGTGCGTGTTGAAATCGACATGATATATATAGTTTGCAGCACAACTTAACACTTCATCTATCGATCCAGGTAGATTTTCTCGGTAGTTCTCAACAGTTCGAATAAGACAACAATTGAAGTGGCAAACATAGTGCAAAAGGGACATTGTTGCCCGTGAATTTTGTTAATGATCATAAATAAATATGCGCAAAATACTTGGATGAATGTAATATTAACATACATAAGGGCTCTCCGAATAAAACTTACAAAATTCGAGGTGGTCGTTTAAGATGTATTTGTAACACATCCTAACAAAACTAATTTCGTGGTTCATTCCCCATCATAACACTTATTTAGTTACGCGATGTTATCCCATCATCGGTCTACTATTCATTGTACACGGATCCAAAATTTGCACCACTATCGTCATCAGAGTCGTCGAACGATATGATAATTATTTCAGGAGCTCGTGTGATGGGGGTCACGCGTTCATCATCGAAATCGTCGGAGGACATAACAGGGTTCTCGAACACATTGCAGCACACTGTTAGGTGATTGTGATTCTTCGCTCGTGAGTGCGTCGAGGTCGAGAAATAGAATAGGGGAAGTGACTCTCCAACCACTTCTAGGGACGTCATCCTTATCATCCGACGAAATTACGATGGGAAAGTCCACAGAAGAGCCGAGCATCGGCTTGTTCAATAGCTTAGTGTCATTGCTCGCAGTAGAGAAAGCCATAAGTTCAAATTATCACATGTAGGAATCCGTTGTGTATCAGTTGCCCTTGCATGTGGGGGTTTTCAAGTGTTACTTGTATGAGAGTGGACGTGTTATTTATACTGGGCTAGGTGATGGAACATTTATGATGCTCATGTTGCCAACCACCTAGTCCAATGTCAAACTTAAATGTGCATGACATCCTAGCACACAATCCTACCAGTAATTGAAGTGTATTCTCAAGCAGAATTACAATGTATAAAAAATAATTAATTACTATAGTCATTTGTCAACCGTAAATAAGCTGTAGATGCGAATTTTATTATTCTTCAGTAATAAGTGTCCTTGCACGTTGAACCAAAATTCGTGCAACTTGTCTGTTCGGATGCCTCTGAAGACAAGTTGTTGGATGAGCTGGGCAAAGAATTGGATGTCTGGAACATCAGCTAAGAAGCCAATGGACGACTCGCGGAAGTTGTGGTGTTGTCGTTCGTCAAAGTGCCCCAACACTCTTTGTACGTACTTGAGGTTACTTCGCTAGGATATGCGTGCACGCAACCTTGCATCTTCGGAACCAACAATTTGAACTCCATGGACTCTGCAATGAATAAGAAGACGAGAAATGGTCAGCTAATCACACGTCATACATACTTAACAAAGATGGTACATATGGATGCAAACAAATAGCAATCAACATATGTACGTCAACCATATCGACATGAAACTACTACCCAATGTAATATGAACAATCTGTAAAAGGACGTGTGATGAAGATTTAACAATAAATGGAACATATGTGCTTCACATTATTTCATAAGGCAGCCATCTGTCGATAATTATGCGTCTAACTGTCGGGATCGACAATTGACTTGTACCAAATTTACTCAACTGTCGAGAATTCTGAGGCTAACTGTCTGGAACGGCAGTTCGCTATCCCTATTTTACTTGTCGAATGCAGCTAGCTACCTGTCGGGAACGATAGAACACATGTTCACAAGTCACCCATATGTAGATAATTTATAAAGCAAACCATTGCACACAACGTGGTGACACATACCAAAATGGTAGAAGGTTCACAAATAGGGCAGAAAGAACAATTTCAACTTCATAACAAAAAACTCAAATATTTATTAATAACACTCGCACAGAAATTGAAAGGAAATGAAAAGCCCACAAAACTGAAATGCATCCATACCTCTCTAGTCAATTTTTCCTGGGGAATTCAAGAAAATTGGCTGAAAACATTGGAACCAAAACAGTCACCACTATTCAAAATTCCCAAACAGCTAAAATATTCTTATTATCGATTTAATGTTGCTATAAACATACAAATTATTGATTAACAAAAACTTACATACAAATTTTTGTATCGTTTCACAGCCCCAAACAAGTAGAAAAAAAAACTTTTCAAAAAACCCAAATGGAGAAACCTACAGTACAACTCTACCATTTTCAGCCAAAAATCCATTGTAGGAGACACCTACACTACCAAAACCCAAATACACATTACCGACACTACCATTTGCCAACAAAATTAATGTTTAGCAACAAAATAAATACCAATTTTCAGACTTCCAAAAGCACAGAAACTTCGACTGTCCATAATCACTACAAAAAAAAAATCGATACAATTTCAGAAAAAAACGAGAAGAGGCAGTCGGACTTCCAGGTTCGTACAATGGGTTGGAAATTTTTTTTACCTTTCTCCATCTTTCTCAGCTGGGGAATGGGTAGAGCTTCTTCGGGGGGTTGATTCACGAGGTTGCCCTAGGTCCGATTTCGCTCGAGTTGGGGAAGAATTGGGGGGAACGTGAGATTAGGTTAGTCTCTGAATTGTTTCTCCATTTGTACTTGATGGGCCCTTTTTTTTAGTTTGGACCGGGTTGAATTGCTGTAAGAAGGTCCGTTCCTTGTTTTGACGGTTTGATAGTATTTGGTTATGACAAATTGTACTATTTCTATATATAGTCAAATCCCAATCAATGCAAGACATGCAATGTATTTAAATTATGCAGAGGGGTAAAAATGTCCACTTTTGACATTCTTGCAACTAGTTTAAAAAGGTGACATTTTGGTAATTACATGATGACAAAATGACATTTGGTTTAATTTCCTCTAAATAAAAATAAGACGAGAAGACAAAGTAACAATGATTGAATAATAGAAAATAAGGTAACAACAATCCAACATTAACTCCGCAAGGCAACAAAAACACAAGTTATTCATTAATAAGCTAACAAAGTGAACAATACAATTTAAAAATAAGTCAGCAAGGATCAACAATCTAATAATAAAAAGATAAGACAACAACAATCTAACATTTTAAAATTAATGTACCGACGACACTCAAATAAAACTCATTTGAATAAAAACATTTAGCAATTATCAATTAATAAATAAATACCTAAGTGTATCTCAAAAGTTGTTGGTGATGTGTAGAGAAATGGTTGTTTGCTTAAGTGATAAAGAAATAATTTAAGTTTAACTCGTATGAACGTAATTAAACTTCATGAAATAGAAGAAAAAAAAAAGAATGAAAGAAAGAAAATGTAGAAAAGATGAATATTGAAATTCGAGGCAAGTGATTAACATTTTTTCCTTAAAATAAAATTGCCGCGCAATGGTGCTAACGGATTATAACATTTATTTCCCAAGATGCAACGGACACAACTTGTGATAGAAGCATTTCAAACCACAAACAACAACAAACTTAAACGAAATTCTTCCCTTTACAATAAGATGATTTTTGGAGAGTGTTTTTGCAAGAGTTTTTGATATAGTACTCAATGCAAATGATATGAGATACATAATGAAAGTCCAAAAGGTCCTATTCCTAAAAAAAGAAGAGGTTGCGAGTGAAGTGTCATGCCTCAAACTCAACAACTTTCACGAAGGGAAACATATCTTGTTATTGCTAGCCTGTTGCCGACCTCTCGTTCGAGCGAAAGGACACATATTCATTATGAGACTTTGTCACCCACCTCCCGCTTGAGCGACAACCTCATCGCTCGAGCGCTAAGCGAGCAATGAAGTTAGACAAATCTCCAGGACAGTTTTTCCTCTTTTCTTTTCAATTTTGAACAACAATTTCTCATTCATCTAGAATTGATTTTGAGATTTCAAATATAACCCGACGATCTACTCGAAGAATAGAACAAATTAACCAATTTATATTTATAATTTGACTGGATCAAGTCCGAATATTTGGCTGAAGTTGACATAAAGTTATTTTTCAAGTTTTATACTTGGGATCGTTTGATTGGCCAATTTTTTCCATAAAAAATGGAATTCAAATTCTATTTTTCACTTTTAGCTTGTTTGACAGTTTTTTTTTATTATTTATTTTTTTCATGGAATTCATTTTCTTGCTTCATGTGTGTTTTTCCTTGATTTTGTGGAAATTGGTTTTCCAAGTTACTTTTTTTTTAAAAAAAAATTTCTTGGCAATGAAAACAAATTTTATGGACAATTGTATAAAAAATAAAAAAGGAATTCCCTTTAATAGACAATTTTCATAAAAAATAAAGTCAAACAAACACTAAAAAATCCAAAATTTCAACATTTTTGAGGTGAAAAATTATACCAATCAAACACAATTAATGGATAATTCTCAGAAAAACAATTCTAGGCAATTCAATTCCCTGAAATTCATTTTCTTTCTATCCAAATTCCACTCTTACAATCAAACGGACCCTTAACTAAATTTTCCAATATTTAAACCAAATTCCAACAAAAGTGACATAAAACTGAGTGTGAAATTCGTGCAACTAGAAATGAACAACCAAGTTTATCTACGAAACAAGAAAGGTGAATTTGTGTTAAATAAGAGTTAATAAATTTAACAATAAGTTAATTAGGCAATATATATTATGCTAAAAAAAAAAGAACATAATCTTTAAAATTTATGACCATGTTTGACAACCATTATTTCAAAACTCTTTAATTTTCATACCCATTTTCAATTACATGTTCACATAAAAAAAAAAAAAAAAAATTTGCACATAAATCCAAATTTTTTTACTTTTAACCATACATTCTTCAAAAAAACACTATTCAAAACTCAATTTTCTCCAAATAATGGCCATCAAACATTGACTCAATACCATACACACGAGTTAATACTTATTTACTATATTCAAACTAAACGTCGACCACTTCTGCATGTTCTTTTGATGCCACTCCTCTCCTTTTGAGTTGAAACCTCTTTATATTAATAATCACATAAAAACTAGTTGAATTGGAAAATTGCTTTTGGACATGTATTGTTGAATAACTTTAATATCCTTACACACACATTGGCCTTTAGTACACACCACAACTATTTCACAAAATCACCCTTTAAATTTTAAACTAAAAATATATCTAGAAAGGAAAGAGAGAAAATAATTCTTCTTCGTTACCAATCCACACCCTTGCCGGCAACACCAAACATCCCACCGGCAACACCAAAACTTGTCCCGCGATTCTCATGTCTCCAAATGTGCAGCCATCATTAACATCAATAATGTATTGAGTGAAATAAAACATCAATACCACAATTACAATCCCCCAAGTACTAGGTAAAACATCAATAATGCCACGGCTTGATTTTTCTATACGTTCTTGATTACTAGTAGTGCTAAATAACATTTGTTACTCGTATAAATAATCGTACAATAAATACACGTGGCAAGTGGACAAGTTCCAACGAAATCCTAAATATAGCCAAGTGACAAACTACACAGCAAGTGAACCTAGATCCTTCCCACATCATTCTGCCCACATGGAAATTTGGCCGAGCCACTGTTGGCCGAACCCCTATCTTGCCGAGCCACTATTGGTCGAACCTCTATTGTCCGAACCCTTATGAAGAGCTGAGCCCCAATGGATGACAAGAAATATGTAGGCGTATTGGAGGATCTCATGCTAGATCTGGTATCAAGTGGGTGATGTGACAACTCACTATATATGTAGCTCCACTTAATGAAACAAGTCAAGTCTAGTCTTACATATCAGGCCTAGGGCTGCCAAGCCGTCACAGCATTAAATGCGAAATGGCCTATGAATGATTGATTGATGGCTACGATAAGAGGTCTCGGCTATGCGGATGAGGCCACGTGTTCCATCATCTAACGGCTCTCCACTATTGTATTTTACTATAAAAGCACACACTTAACATTGTAAAAGGATGATGCAAATTTTATACAAAAACGCTTTGGATCTCTTTCAACTGACAATTTTGGTCGACCCCCTTTTTCTACAAAATGTAATCTCACAACCATCAAAGAGACACGTGGAACTATTTCTCTGTTGGACCAATTTTTGGGGTCAACAGATTGGCGCCGTCTGTGGGAATCTTACAAATACCGTCACCACGTGTATCCTAGTGGTAAAAGCCACTCGCGAAGGACCTCGGATAAAGGAATAAACTCTTGAAAAAGAGTCATCGCTGGAAGGCCATCGAAAAGAGTGCCATGAATTCTAGTCGCCAAGGTACGCAAAATGAAGGAAGACGCCGGGAGGCTTCTGAAGAAGAAGTTCTCCGAACAAATGTCAATATGCATCGTCCCCATCATCGCCACAGAAGGGAGGGTACAGCCACGCGCCTAGCGCGAAGAGTTGGTGAGATGGCAGCGAATATGAGAAATATAGCCCAGCAAAACGCCGCCATGCAACAATTGCTAATGCAGATGCAACAGCAGGCTGAACCGCAGATGCCTCGGAATGGATCTTACCACCCTGAAGGCGAATATATGGACACCGCAACATATCCTCAGAGGCGCGGAGAGACCGACCTGGAAAGGGGATTGGGAGTTGAGGCTTCCAACAATTGTGCCACCAGCCACCTAGGCGGGGATGATCCCCGAAGTTTCCCCCCAGAGTACTCCCAAGATTGCGAACCACAAAGGTCAGCTAGTGTTTTCGACCGGATTGGGCCTTCCAGGCCCGGTAGACCGCACCGACCTCCGACTCAAAGACCACTGGATCAGAATAAGGAAAATGAGCCCCAGGAAGTCCGACCTCCCCCTAGGAATAGGCGGGAAAGGAGAGAGGCCGCTAACGCGCGGAATCAGGTGGACGCAACCCCTAGGTATCAAGCCGATGGAAATGACTCGGACGGGCCTTGCAGGTCGTTTGAGATGGACGACGACGACGAGAGCCTGCCCTTTTCGCAGGAACTACGAAATGCGCCAGTCCCAAACCACTTTGTACCCCCCC